>CM019066.1:361255889-361480432 GCA_009667805.1 Leptobrachium leishanense | reverse complement strand
TACAGGAGACATCATTCCATGATCGCTTCATAGCATCCTGCACATTTCAGCTGAAGCAATCAGTTCCACCAAAACACCATAAATCATACGGAAGAGAGCCTTGTGTCATTGACTACTCGCAAACAAATATAGGGAGGGGGTTTACTCTCTAGAGGACTTTTATTTCTATTATTAATTAAAGTTCCCCTATGGTTTGATTTTTAAAAGGGTCTAGTCCTAAATAAATAAGTGCAGGAACTCTCCAAGAGTTCTGCTCCTCAATTAACCATTGACACGTCCCACAAAACACATCACGCCACGGGCAAATTTGATATCAGTGTTTACACATAAAGATAACCTTTGTTTTAGAGAATAATTAAGAAAATTGTAATACATCTCCTGTATTTTGGGTGACTTAATAAGGAAACATATGATGGGAACGTAACAAAATCATCTTGTGGGTCAAAAGGGAAATCTGTTCTCTCTTTGAAAATATTGATGGACTGCAGACCGGTCCTGCACTATATAGATGGAAGCGCGTTGGAATGGAATGGAACGCTGGCTCAGCATAAAGTGGAGTTCGTTAGAATGGAACACTTGCTCAGCATAGATATTCGGCTTGGTTTCTGGCGTACAGAACTTTGTTCAATGCATTTCGTGGGGCACACCCACTTCCTCAGGAGCTAGTTCAGAAATGTCCTAATACCCTTTTTATACATTCCCATATGAACAGCGATTAAACAATCATTGAAAAATGCAAAACCGCTGATCTAATTTGCTTAAAGGATGCTGATTTAAAAAAAAAAAAAAACTCCACCGGCTTTCCGAATGATCCTTCTCTGCGCAGCCGCGATATAACATGCACGCGCTCGACTTCTCCCAAAGTTGGTGCGCACTTCTTCTCCCACCCAGAAGGGACAGAGTTCACCCTGTTTGGCATGCTCTGATAGATTTTCTGTAATGCGCTTGGTGAACTCTCGTCTGCATCCTAATTTTCACACTGCTCCAGCTTTGCCAAGCAAGTGCTGAGCAAGTGTTCCATTCTAACGAACTCCACTTTATGCTGAGCCAGCGTTCCATTCCATTCCAACGCGCTTCCATCTATATATTGATGGACTGCAGACCGGAGGTTTGGAGTACAGAAATCGGGATGTTCTGGCCATTGTGGCAAATGCTGTTTTGCACATTTATTTGTGCTCTATTTTTGTGAGTTTGTTTTAACACTGTGATCTTTTTTAAAAAATGTTATTAAATATACTGCACAATATATATTCTCTTTTGATTTTTCAGTGCATGCTATATTAACCAACTAAGAAGCAAAAGCGCTCTTTCAAGATATCAATCTACTGTGAACCCTAGGAGTACCCTAACTGTATCTGGGGTGCTCCAGAGGTATTTTTTCAATTTCCACCTATCTTGCGCCCTTTACTTTTTTGTCTTTATTCTGGCAATTAAGGGTTAACAAGGTACCCTCGTTAAGAGGCTGCAGTGGGAAAGATTCTACCTGTGTATTTTTTGCTATATTGTTGATACCTTGTAAGGATAGTTTCTCCCAGAGGTGGTTGCTAAATAATTTGTTTGCTTCATCATAATGGATTATTGTAGACTTATGACGGACTCTCTGAGAGAAGCCCGTTTAAAAAAAAATAGAAAATAGATTTAATATGGTGGTGGTTAATCCACCAAGTATTAATACTGCCACATCGATGTTTAACAAATTAGAAAGAGCAGTAGAAAAAGAAACAAAAAAATGATGGGAAGTAACATATTTGCAACATTGTGTTGAGTTGAAAATTGTCCCTAAAGGAATACGTATTTATAAACCACCAGCTTTTGGTATGGAGAATGGAGAATTTGTGGAATAATATTTTAGAGACGTGATCAGTGGATTTAATGAGATTATTGATAGCGTATCAAACGGAATCTATGGCTGTACTTGACGAGGAAATTAGAGGGTTAGAGGAAGAAATTAGTAAAACATGCCAAAGTGAGATTATTGAAAAAAGACAAATTCAATTAAAAACTAAAATTGAGACGTTAGAAGATCAAATTCTTTTTACTAAAGATAAGAAGTTTTATTTTATTTATTTTTTATTTATTTATAAAGGATTTTACCAGGAAGGATACATTGAGATTTCTCTCGTTTTCAAGTATGTCCTGGGTTCAAGAACATGGTTACAGAAGTTACATAGAGATAAACAGGATTATGAACAGGGTCTAAATATGAGAAATGGGAATCGATTCCAAAGACCGACTGCAAATAAAAGAAAGGATTATTATAGACGCCAAAATGTAAATCAGAATTACGGGATGAATAATAAGTATGAGCCTAAGAACAAAATGAGGAAGAATTCCGTAAAAAATCTTTCCCCAAAGGTGGATCCAGTAGTTAGGAGAAAAAACACTATAAATCAGAAGATAGATAAGGGGGAGAAGAAAGGTGTCAACAGTGGATCTCATTTTTTAGGGAATCCATGGCTCAATCCCAATTGATTTCAAATATTGGGGTTGAAAGATACCCCAAGCAAAAGGAGAAGATAAGTCAGAGGAGTACGAGGAAGGGGGAAGTAGAGGAAGAATGGGAGACTCAGGGTGCCCCCTCGAAGCAAAAGGAGATAAGAGATGGGATTTTCAATTTATCATCTATAGATTTAAAAGAAGAAGAGGTTGGGATTTTAACAAAAGGTTTAAAATTTGCCCCCAGTTTGAAATCTCATGATTTTGGTTTTTTTATGGACGTTCAGAAATTTGCTAGGAAAATGACCATTAAAAGATTCTTTGAAAAAAAGAAAGAAGATCCTAGACTTGAGAATTTAGTTGATGTACCTAAGAGATTTATTCACACTGATCTTAAACCTCCATCAAGGTTCTACCCAAGTTTTTGTAAAGGTGAACATATACCAGTCTTTGTTGTTATGTAATGCGGGACTTTGAAAAACTTAAAGATAGGAATATAAAGAATCCAAACATGACACAGAAAAAAAGAATAGCCATTAAAAGCTTACAAGAACAATAAAACATCATTATTAGAGCTGCAGATAAGGGGGGGGGGTGGGATAGTAATTCAAGATAGAGAACAATATAAAATGAAGCTAATAATATTTTAGGAGATTTGGAAACTTATGAAAGATTAAGTAAAGGTCCAACGAAGGAATTTCAAAAAGAAATATTGGAGCTTCTGAAAAAAGGTTTAGATACCAGTGTTTTAAATAAGAATGAATTTGACTATCTTTACGTAGAATATCCAAGGATTCCCACCATGTATCATTTACGTAAGATACATAAAAGAATAGACAACCCCCCAGGAAGGCCTATAATTAGTGGCATTGGATCAATGACCTGCAGCATGTCCCATTATGTTGATTTTTTTCTGCAAAAATATGTGAGGGTATAGTAATTCCTTCATATCTGAAAGATTCAGGACATATCATCAGAGAAGTAGAAAAGATCAAATGCCAGAAAGAATTCATTTGGGTAACATTGGATGTGACTTCCTTATACACTGTAATTAATCATGTTAAAGGAGTAGCGGCAATAAGAACTGAATTAGAAAAAGATAGGATATTGATCCAAAACAAAGGGAGTTTCTAATAAACTGCATTGAATTTATTTTGGTCCATAATTATTTATTTGTAGATGGCGCATTTTTTCTTCAACGTACTGGGATTACGATGGGCACAAGGTTTGCCCCAAGTTATGTGAATTTATTTGTAGCAGATTGGGAAGCAAAATTTATTTGGAAAGATAATCCGTTTGGGGCAAACCTTGTGCTCTGGAAAAGGTTCATTGACGTCATTGTAGTTTGGAGGGGAGATAGAGAGTCTTTGGATAAATTCATTGTTTATGTCAATGATAATACATACAACCTGAAGTTCACAGCAGAAATCAACTTGGAGACCATTCATTTTTTGGACTTAACCTTTTTTATTAAAGAGGGAGAAATTGAGAGCAGAACATTTTTTAAACCAACAGATGGTAACAGTTATATTAAGTATGACAGTTGTCATTACAAGAAATGAAAGGACAACATCCCTAAAAATCAGTTGGCAAGAGTGCGTAGAAATTGTTCAAAACTTGATGAATATGTCAAACAGGCAGATAAAATCGAAGACAAACTAAAAAAGAGAAATTTTACAGTAGAATTAATTGAGAAGTCTAAAACAGAAGTTAAAGCTCTGAATAGGAGGGATCTCCTAACTGAACATAAAAATAAGAATGAGAATGGTAATTTTGGAGTAGCTTTTATTTATTTATTTATTTATTTATAAAGGATTTTACCAGGAAGGATACATTGAGATTTCTCTCGTTTTCAAGTATGTCCTGGGTTCAAGAACATTGAAGTGTTACAGTTACAGAAATACAAAGTAATACAATGCAAGATATTAAAAAAAAACAACACAAATATACAGATTAACAGAAAAATATGTAGGAAATATAGTCACTAGGTTACATGTTTACAGGTGCATTCTGTATTGAGGTATGTTAGTAAGGAGCTTTTGAGTGACTTAAGACTGGGGGAAGATTTGATGGTGTCTGGGAGGTTATTCCATAATTGTGGTGCTCTGTAGGAAAATGAGGACCGAGCCACTGTCTTTTTGTATTGTGGTATAGCAAGTAAGGTGCTGGTCCTGGATCGGAGGTTATAGGATGAGGGAGCTGCTGGGGGAAGCAGTCTATTCAGGTAGGGTGGCAGCTTCCCAGAGATGCTCTTAAACACCAGGCTGGAAAGGTGAAGGGTGCATCTGGATTCCAGTGATGGCCAGTTTAGCTCTTTTAACATGTCACAATGGTGGGTCATGTAGTTACATTGTAGCGCAAAGTGGCAGAATGAGTTATACAATGTAGTAAGTTTATGAAGGTGTGTTTGCGGGGCGGCTGCATACACTACATCTCCGTAATCAATAGCCGGCATAAGCATTTGCTGTACAATCTGCTTTCTTACCGCAGGACTCGTTTCTGTACAGGGCACCTAGTTTGGGGTAAAGTTTAGATGAGAGTTTTTCGATGTGGGGGCCAAAGGATAGATTAGGGTCCAACCACATACCTAGATTTATAACTAAATATAATAATGATGTACCATCAATTAAAAAGATTTTTAATAAACATTGGCCCATCTTACAACAGGACCGGTATTTGAAACAAATTTTACCCGAACATCCTGTCACAGTATTTAGAAGAGCAGAAAATTTAAAATCGAAAATTGCTCCAAGTATTTGGTTTACAGGGAAAGAAAAAAGGACAGATATGATAGTCAAACCAAAAGTTTTATTTTTTAAGTGTGGTCGATGTTCAACGTGTAAAAATCAGGCTAGAAAAACATTGGAATTTAAAAGTACTGTAACAGGAAAAGTATTTAAGATTGATCATTTTATCAATTGTAAAAGCAAAAATGCTGTATATCTTTTGGAATGTAAATGTGGAGTCCAGTATGTGGGTAGGACATCTCGAACCCTACACGAAAGATTCATGGAGCATTATTCTGGGATCCGCACTAAGAAATTGAAATATAGCGTTCCATTCCATTGTAATAAATGTTCCGTTTTTAGATTTGAAGAATTCCTCAATATTGGGATAGATTTAGTTGAACCAGATTGGAGAGGAGGGGATGTTGCGGTTAAACTAACAAAGGAAGAGACTGAATGGATTTATAAATTGGGAACTCTTGGTGGAAAGGGACTTAATAATGATATTAATATATTGGCTTTTATGGATTGAATATAAATATGTCCTTTTTTTTCTCTCTTTGATTTTTTTTTGTTCTATCCCCGTTTTTCTTCTTTTTAGGTGAGCAGCCATATTGTTTTGTCTTGGGTTTAGAAGTAACATCTGTATTTGAGTAAATTCAAGTTGTAAAAACAATATTTCGTATTCTCTGTAGTTTATATACTGTATTAATTTGTAGAATGTCAGTAAAGTAATGTTGCAAGTTTTAAAATTGTATTTTTATAACATTGGCAAAGCTGGAGCAATGTGAAAATTAGGATGCAGACGAGAGTTCACCAAGCGCATTACAGAAAATCTATCAGAGCATGCCAAACAGGGTGAACTCTGTCCCTTCTGGGTGGGAGAAGAAGTGCGCACCAACTTTGGGAGAAGTCGAGCGCGTGCATGTTATATCGCGGCTGCGCAGAGAAGGAATCATTCCGAAAGCCGGTGGAGTTTTTTTTTTTTTTATATCAGCATCCTTTAAGCAAATTAGATCAGCGGGTTTGCATTTTTCAATGATTGTTTAATCGCTGTTCATATGGGAATGTATAAAAAGGGTATTAGGACATTTCTGAACGAGCTCCTGAGGAAGTGGGTGTGCCCCACGAAATGCATTGAGCAAAGTTCTGTACGCCAGAAACCAAGCCGAATATCAATGCTGAGCAAGTGTTCCATTCTAACGAACTCCACTTTATGCTGAGCCAGCGTTCCATTCCATTCCAACGCGCTTCCATCTATATATTGATGGACTGCAGACCGGAGGTTTGGAGTACAGAAATAGGGAGGTTCTGGCCATTGTGGCAAATGCTGTTTTGCACATTTATTTGTGCTCTATTTTTGTGAGTTTGTTTTAACACAGATTTTTTTGTTTTTAAATTATTAACAATTTTATTAAATATACTACACAATATATGCTCTATTTAGATTTTTCAGTGCATGCTATATTAACCAACTAAGAGGCCTACTGTGTAACCTACTGTGAACCCTAGGAGTACCCTAACTGTATCTAGGGCGCTCCAAAGGTATTTTTTCAATTTCCACCTATCTTGCGCCTTTTATTTTTTGTCTTTATTCTGTCAATTAAGGGTTAACAAGGTATCCTCGTTAAGAGGCTGTAGTGGGAAAGATTCTACCTGTGTATTTTTTGCTTTATCCGTATGCAGGTCAGCGGGTCTTTTTATCTTCAGTGTTTTCACCGCACACACTAAAGTGTCATATCGAAAAACCAAGACGAAAAGATGCGTGCGAGAAATGCAAAGAGATCGGAAAGAAGATCCTGAAATTTAGGGTCAACATACACTAAAACCAAGCAAAATACAGAGCAACTGGATAACTGTAACGACTCAAGAAGAAAACATTACAGAGACGCTGTATCTTACCGGTCTATTCACTAAAGGGTGAAGTCAGGAGAATTGACAGGAGAAGAGAACCATCTAGGTCAAAATAGCCAATTTGGAAAGTGAGATAAATGGGAGAATTTTTCTGGATTGACTATTTTGACCTAGAATTTTCCCTTTTCCAGTCATTCTCCTAATGTTCACCTTTCTCTGAATCGACCTGATAGAAACAAAAGTGAAAAGAATCAAAGCAGCGCTGCTAGGAAGGAATCTAATACAAGAACAGGTACAGAAAGAGGGAACATAGAAACAAAACATAGAAGAGCGACTTTAATGTAATGGCAGTGCGAAAAAGCAATTCATTATTACGGTGGGTACATATATATATAGAACGGACCACCTCTTGTGTGTCCCGGGGTTAAAAATGAGAGGTGGTCTGTGCATCGTGTGTCAGCGCCATGGGTGAGCGGAAGGAGAGGACCACCACAGCACCTGGTGGTGGCGTACTAGTACACTCTGCCGGTGTTAACCGCCTTCCGACGGGCATTAAGAGGATAAACCTATCGAATCGAAGCACCGAGAATCAATTCGTCATTTTGTGAAGAGAAGACACAATAGTCTTCTATGGGACAATTTTGGTGCCCCTGAATTGTGGTGAATTGTAGTGTATTTTGCCTTAAATTCACCTGTATTTCATAAATTGGCAGCTTAGCAAATAGACGAATTGTCCCAAAATTACACCAAACAGGGAAATTCACCATTCGGGGGTACTCACCAGGTCTTGCTCTTATATACAGTACGTTTATCTCCCTCCCCTTTTATTAAGAGTAGTAGGTCCAGCTGATGATCTGTCTCTTTGGTCCCAGAGAAACGTTCACAGTAGAAGACCAGCTCTCCATGCGCAAACTGCCCGGATAAGGATGTAACAGGACTCACCGGCCCTTACTCTTCTATATCACACGTCTTCTCCCTGCTATTCCTTTATGAATAAATGAATATTTTGCAGGATAGATGGTTCTGCTGCCGATCTGTTTCTCTTTGAGTGGAGTTCCAGGGAAAGGTTTCAGTTTCTTCGATATGCAAAGGAAGTGGAGCACAACAATCAATCCCAAACTGCTCGGAACGGTAACTGTCATCTGTAGCCGGCTCTAACTCTTATATAAGGAGCTTATTTGCCGATCCCCCTTTTTGAAAGAAACCAGACATATGATTTGGTTGCCAAGCCGCATTCTAGAAATATCTGTGTACATTTAAAAAAAACATACATAAGGAAAATACCAAAACGCTGCACTGAGAGTGACATTCTGACCTTTATAACATATGACACGGGACGGTCACGCCTTCCACCAATTGTATTGATATATCAGTTTACATAGCTATACAATGACTTACATGTAAACAGTGACACGAGTCACACACATTAGGGGAATCCCCAAGAAATCACTCAAGAAGAATATGATAGATATGCAGAAACAGTATGCTGTGTATAGGCGGAATATAAAGATTTGCATCCAAAGATACAGAAAAGAAAGGTAATCCTTAGAGCATACGGGGGTAACCCAAATATTTTGAATTGTATCAGTTGATCAGAGGACTAGTAGCAGATCGTAGCTAAAACTTAACATTTAATTGAACGTTTAAAACAAGGAAAACATACACACACACAGAACCCACATTAGATCACTGGACTCACAATTGAGCTACTTAGAAATCATGGATGATGAGTGGGACAAGTATTGCTAGTAATGTAGTTGCTGGCTGACTACCCACCAATAGAGTACTCAGATGACTATCTAGAAAAGTTAGAAGGCGAGCCTTCGAGAGTTTGTTACAATAGGACAGGTAGAATACAGTGACATGCGGTGAGGTGAGTGACTGGTGAGGCACTGGCTGGTATCAGAGACAGATATACACAGGTTTCGTAGGTTCAGGTTCAGTGCTGCTCTCAGGTCCGAGGATCTGGCTGCTCTCAGTGCTCCCCAGGATCTGGCTGCTCTCAGTGCTCCCCAGGATCTGGCTGCTCTCATAGCTCCCCAGGAACTGACTATTCAGTGCTCCCCAGGGACTGGCTGCTCTCATTGCTCCCCAGGATCTGGCTGCTCTCAGTGCTCCCCAGGATCTGGCTGCTCTTATTGCTACCCAGGATCTGGCTGTTCAGTGCTCCCCAGGATCTGGCTGCTCTCAGTCCTCGCCAGGGTCTGGCTGCTCTCAGTGCTCCCCAGGATCTAACTGCACTCATTGCTTCCCAGGATCTAACTGCTCTCATTGCTTCCCAGGGTCTGCGTCGTCCTCCAGGCAGATGAGTGTCATGTTGAGGCCACACACCGAGCAAGGCCCTGCGCTCACTATCTGTGAGAGCCAGGACACGTCCTTTGGACCCCTCTTCCTCTTAATCGGAAGATGGTAGAGCAAAAAGAGAGTTATCGCTGGTCACAGTCTGACCTTTAACAAATGCTGCTTTTTAACCCCTTAGTTGCCAGTTCGCGATCCGACACCAATTAGCGGAGGTTGCCGATCTTTTTCAGTATGATGGTATTCGCAATTCGGTGCTTTTCGGTGCTTTTCACCTACGTCTGATAACTGCTTCGGTGACTCCATTTTCTGCACAATACAGTGAATATTTGGTTAGCAGTGAATGCACAATATTTTTGATGAGATGGAATCACTGAATTATGCAGAAATGAAAAGTGCCGAACTTGAACTCAATTTTGGTGCTTTGTGAATAACCCTCAGTATTTTAAAACCTACATGGTGGATGTTTTTCTGGGAGCTACCTTTAGGTTTACGAGTGAAATTACAATCTAAAGCGGTTATTCACTAACCTCCAAACTGGAGGTGCAATTTTGGGTCAAATCGTCTATTCACTAAGGCTAGGGTCAGACGAGCGCAGTATTAACGTGCGTTCAGCCGCACTTAATCACGGCCGAGTTAGCAGCAAATGATGTCCAATGCCGGGCAGCATACGAAGAACGGCCGCACGAAAGTGCGGCCGCGCAACGCAAGTGGCAAACGAATGCATTTTTTCGAGAACGTCAAACCGCTAGTACTGATGTACAGAGTGCGCTGCGGCCGCATAGCGGCATGTATGCGTGATTAGGAGATGTCAGACGCTGCTAATGTCCGGCCAACATCACGTCCAGACCCAAAAAGTGTTTTATTGATGATCCGTACAAAATCACGGACGAAAATGCACATCGTATGACCGCTATCGCATATTCTGTGAAAAAATACGTCCATTCGTTCGAACGCACTTTTTCATGAACAACGCGAAAAATGCGTTAGTCTGACCCTAGCCTAAGCTGTCAATTTACAAATTGTCAGCGAAATACAGTGCAATTCACCGCAATTCAGCGGTGTTCGGTGGCAACAAAATTATCCTGTAGAAGAGTATCATGTCTTCTATTCACAGAACGCCGAATTTCACCAAAATAACTGCAAGTTGCCCTGATTTTCGATGTTTCAATTTGACAAGTTTAAACAGGTGAATCCCATAGGTTTCAAATTAAAAAAGTAATACAGTTTTAATTGTTTTTAAGACCGTTTATTCTTTTAAAAAAAAACTTTTTTATTTT
Source organism: Leptobrachium leishanense (assembly GCA_009667805.1). NCBI lineage: Eukaryota > Metazoa > Chordata > Amphibia > Anura > Megophryidae > Leptobrachium > Leptobrachium leishanense. Next base: position 361,469,838 of record CM019066.1, on the reverse strand, counting down.
TTAAAAGACCTTTTAGATTTTTTGCATTTTTGTTTTATTATTTAGAATACTTTTTTTTATTTTGTAACAGATTTGTACTATTTTTTAAAAGACCTCTTTTTAGTATTTCAACACATTTTTATTGGTTTATAAATCTATTAGGAGAATAGGAGTCCTCTTTTTTTCAGGTGGATGGAATTCGTCGATGCCAATTTAGCGGCTATAGTTGCAATTTGGCAGTCTTCGCCGATGTCCGATAATTATTAAAACGCGATTTGAAGTACTGTTTGATTAAATGACCCAGACAAAAATTTTCTTAAAAAAAAACAAACACTTTTTTATATATATATTTATTTATATCACGAGTATAGCAGTCAGTAGTGATACCTTTTTTATTGGAATAACGTTACATTTAAAATACAAGCTTTCAGGAGCGATCCTCTCTTCGTCAGGTATGGAAGCTATACTGAGCAGAATAAACAGTGACAATAAAAAGTATGTGAACCCGTTGGGATTACGTGGAGTTTTGCATGAATTGGTCATAAAAAGTGCGCTGATCTTCATCTAAGTCACAACAATTTGAAAAACACAGTCTGCTTAAAATAATACAACACAAACGTTATATGTTTTCATGTGTTTATTGAACATAACATGTAAACATTCACAGTGCAGGGTGGAAAAAGTATGTGAACCCCTAGCCTAATGACTTTTCCAAGAGCTAATTGGAGCCAGGAGTGAGCCAACCTTGAGTCCAATCAGTGTGATATTATTGGATGTGTTGCTGAAAGCTGTCCTGCCCTTTAAAAACACACACCAGTTTTGGCTTTACTGGTTTCAAGAAGCACTGCCTGATGTGAACCATGCAACGCAGAAAAGAGCTCTCAGAAGACCTACGATCAAGAATTGTTGACTTGCATGAAGCTGGAAAGGGTTACAAAAGTATCTCCAAAAGCCTTGATGTTCATGTGTCCACGGTAAGACAGACTGTCTACAAATGGAAAAAGTTCAGCACTATTGCTACTCTCCCTAGACGTGGTCGTCCTGTAAAGATGACTGCAAGAGCACAGCGCAGAATGTTTAATGAGGTAAAGAAGAATCCTAGAGTGTCAGCTAAAGACTTACAGAAATCTCCGGCACATGCTAAAATTTTTGTTGACACATCTACAATAAGGAAAACATTAAACAAGAATAGAGTACATGGGAGGACACCACGGAGGAAGCCATTGCTGTCCAAAAAGAATATTGCAGCACGTTTGAAGTTTGCAAAAGAGCACCTGGATGTTCCACAGCACTACTGGCAAAATATTCTGTGGACAGATGAAACCAAAATTGAGTTGTTTGGAAAAAACATACAACACTATGTGTGGAGAAAAAAAGGCACAGCATACCAACATCAATACCTCATCCCCACTGTAAAATATGGCGGAGGGAGCATGATGGTTTGGGGCTGCTTTGCTGCCTCAGGGCCTGGACAGATTGTTGTCATTGATGGAAAAATGAATTCCAGAGTTTATCAAGACATTTTGCAGGAAAACGTAAGACCATCTGTCCGCCAACTGAAGCTCCGCAGAGGACGGGTGATGCAACAGGACAATGACCCAAAGCATACAAGTAATTCAACAAAAGAATGGCTTCAACAAAACAAAATACGCCTTCTGGAGTGGCCCAATCAGAGTCCTGACCTCAACCCGATTGAAATGCTGTGGTATGACCTTAAGAGAGCGATTCACACCAGACATCCCAAGAATATTGCTACACTGAAACAGTTTTGTGAAGAGGAGTGGTCCAAAATTACTCCGGATCCTTGTGCAGGTCTGATCTGCAACTACAGGAAACGTTTGGTTAAGGTTATTGCTGCCAAGGGAGGGTCAACCAGTTATTAAGTCCAAAGGTTCACATACTTTTTCCGGCCCTGCTCTGTGAATGTTTACATGTTATGTTCAATAAACACAAGAAAACATATAATGTTTGTGTTGTATTATTTTAAGCAGACTGTGTTTTTCAAATTGTTGTGACTTAGATGAAGATCAGAGCACATGGATATATTGCCCCCAGACCAGCTCACACATGGATATTGCCCCAGCTCTCATGGATATGCCCCAGCAGCTCTCATGGATATTGCCCCCAGCTCATGGATATGCCCCAGCAGCTCTCATGTATATTGTCCCCAGCTCATGGATATACCCCAGCAGCTCTCATGGATATGCCCCAGCAGCTCTCATGGATATTGCCCCAGCTCCTCTCATGGATATTGCCCCAGCTCCTCTCATGGATATACTGCCCCAGCTCCTCTCATGGATATACTGCCCCAGCTCCTCTCATGGATTTTGCCCCAGCTCCTCTCATGGATTTTGCCCCAGCTCCTCTCATGGATTTTGCCCCAGTTCCTCTCATGGATACTGCCCCAGCTCCTGTCATGGATATGGCCCAGCTCCTCTCATGGATATTGCCCCAGCTCCTCTCATGGATATGCCCCAGCTCCTCTCATGGATATACTGCCCCAGCTCCTCTCATGGATATACTGCCCCAGCTCCTCTCATGGATATGCCCCAGCAGCTCTCATGGATATTGCCCCCAGCTCATGTATATGCCCCAGCAGCTCTCATGTATATTGTCCCCAGCTCATGGATATGCCCCAGCAGCTCTCATGGATATGCCCCAGCAGCTCTCATGGATATTGCCCCAGCTCCTCTCATGGATATTGCCCCAGCTCCTCTCATGGATATGCCCCAGCTCCTCTCATGGATATACTGCCCCAGCTCCTCTCATGGATATACTGCCCCAGCTCCTCTCATGGATATGCCCCCAGCAGCTCTCATGGATATTGCCCCCAGCTCATGGATATGCCCCAGCAGCTCTCATGAATATTGTCCCCAGCTCATGGATATGCCCCAGCAGCTCTCATGGATATGCCCCAGCAGCTCTCATGGATATTGCCCCAGCTCCTCTCATGGATATTGCCCCAGCTCCTCTTATGGATATACTGCCTGTCACGGTGGCCCAGGGGATGGGGCGCCTGGCAGCAGCTTCCTCGCTGCTCGCTGGCCAGGCGCCGAATGTAAGCGCTTCCGGGCCCGCTCACGTGGGACGCCGAGGGGCGGGGCCTGGCGCTGTGACGCGGACCCGCCGGGTTTAAAACCCAGTCTCTCCCATACACCGGGGCCCTGACGTGGTATTCACCTCCCGCAGAGCTCTTGTGATTTTTGGCTATCTCCTGTGTATGATCCTTGGCATTGGCAAACGAACCCTCTTGTGTATAACCCTTGGCATTGGCAAACGAACCCTCCTGTGTATGACCCTTGGCATTGGCAAACGAACCCTCTTGTGTATAACCCTTGGCATTGGCAAACGAACCCTCCTGTGTATGACCCTTGGCATTGGCAAACGAACCTCCTGTGTATGACCCTTGGCATTGGCAAACGAACCCTCCTGTGTATGACCCTTGGCATTGGCAAACGAACCCTCCTGTGTATGACCCCTGGTATTGGCATTTACTCTGCTCTAGGTTCTGCCCTTAACGTTGGTACTGAGGTCAGTCTATGTGGCATCCTAAGCACGCATCAGACTACCTCTGCTATTACTAAAGTCCTAGGGAGGACTTGTGATCTGGTCTGTACCCCTGTCTGGTATTTCCCTTTCTTTGTCTGTTACCTGCTTCATTGTCTACATAGCTTTGCCGACCATTCAAGGATCGGAAGAGTAGAAAGGGAGCTACAGAAAGAGATATATATCTTGGTAGTCAGAAGGATTCGTGACGATACTCTATATCCATACCTCTGTCTGGTGTTACCCCTTGTCTATCTATTGTCTGGTTAATTGTCCTTCTAGTTTCGCCGACCATTCAAGGATCGGAAGGGTAGAGAGCGGTCTGCGTAAAGGGACCACACTTCTGGTAATCAGAGGGATCCGTGACATTACGTCAGGGCCAATGGATCCCGCAGACCTCTCTAACCAGCTGGCACGTATCGCAGCCAGACAAGAGGAACAGGACCATAGGATGGACCAGATTTCTCTCGCTCTGCAAACCCTGTTAAATCGGTCCAATACAGGTACCACAAACCCTCCAGATCCAGTGTTACCTAGGGTCAGTCCCGTCCCCCCTGAAGGACATAGGCTTAGTATGAAGGCACCCCTACGCATAGATGGTAACCCCCTGGCATGTCCACATATCACTCACGATACAGTCGATGTATGTATGAAAGTAGGAGTTTTACACCAGGAGACAATAAGATTTCAAATCATTGAATCACCCTCATGTCCTGTCGTCCTTGGGTTTCCATGGCTAACAGAGCACAACCCAGTAGTCGATTGGGTCCAGAGAGACATAAAATGTTGGGGTCAGAGTTGTCAGTCTAAGTGCCTAGGCACAGTTAATGTGATTGGTAGCCTCAATATTGCCACAGCCCCTCCTTTTCCACGGAGGTTCCGGAATGTTACCTGGCGTTAAAGGAGGTGTTCTCTAAAGCCAGGACTGAGGTCCTACCACCACATCGTCCATATGACTGTGCCATTGACTTGCTCCCCGGTACGATGCCTCCTAGGGGTCACGTATACCCTTTGTCACAAAGGGAAAACGACATTATGGAGGAATATATAAGGGAGAATCTGGAACGAGGATTCATTAGACGGTCCTCCTCTCCAGCAGGAGCAGGTTTCTTTTTTGTTTCCAAGAAAGAGGGAGATCTGCGACCTTGCATCGACTATAGGGGTTTAAATAGGATCACTATAAGAAATGCATATCCCATACCTCTCATAACAGAATTGTTTGACCGATTAAAAGGGCTCGTGTCTATACTAAGCTTGATTTACGCGGAGCGTACAACCTGGTCAGGGTTAAAAAGGGAGACGAATGGAAAACGGCTTTTAATACACGTAGCGGGCATTACGAATACCTGGTGATGCCTTTTGGGTTGTGTAATGCGCCAGCCGTCTTTCAGGACCTTATAAATGACACTCTAAGGGACTTTCTGCAAGAATTCGTCATAGTATATCTGGATGATATCCTGATATACTCTCCTGATGTGGACACTCATCATGTCCACGTGAAACAAGGTTGAAAAAAACTATTGAAGGCTGGATTGTACTGTAAGCTAGAAAAAATGTCTATTCGACATAGTAACTGTGCAATTCCTTGGTTATATCATAACTCCTGGGGGTTTTCAAATGGATCCTAAGAAGCTCTCAGCTATTCTTGACTGGCCTCTACCCCAAGGACTTAAAGCCATTCAGAGGTTTCTGGGGTTTACGAACTATTACCGAAGGTTCATTAAAGATTTTTCGGCCTTGGTGGCCCCCCTCACGGCTATGACAAAGAAAGGGGTGGGAAATCAGAAATGGACACCTCAAGCCACTCAAGCCTTTGAGGCACTAAAGCAAGCCTTTACTACTGCCCCTGTTCTCCGCATCCCAGATCCGGCTCTGCCTTTCCAATTAGAAGTTGACGCCTCCGAACTAGGTCTTGGTGCAGTCTTGTCCCAAAGGGAGGCTCCTGACAAACCCTTGCATCCATGCGGCTTCTATTCTCGGAAGTTGTCCCCGGCAGAGAAGAACTATGACATTGGAAATAGAGAATTGTTAGCAGTCATCGCGGCCTTGGCCGAATGGAGATACTTATTAGAAGGGTCTAAGGACCCCATTGTTATCATAACCGACCATAAGAATCTCACGTACATTGGAGATGCCAAACGTTTAAACTCCAGACAAGCGAGATGGTCATTGTTTCTTTCAAGTTTTATTTTCGTACTTACCTATAGACCTGGGTCCAGAACATCAAAGCAGACGCATTGTCGAGACAGTATGAGTCTTATGAACATAATATCCAAGATCAGCATCCCATTGTACCCCAGGAGAGGATTATAGCCGCTACCACGATTAGTGTTTCGTCTCCTCTAATGAAAAGGTTGCAGACCGTCCAGGGCGAAGCTCCTGGGGGAAAACCTCCTGCGAAACTCTTTGTACCTGAGAACGAAAGAGAAGAGGTACTTAACATCTATCATGACAATAAAACTTCCGGGCATATGTATGGTATCACCAAGACTGTGTCTAGTATCAGTAAACTCCTCTGGTGGCCCACATTGCGCCGAGATGTCAAAGATTACATTGCCGTGTGCGAAGTGTGCACAAGGCAGAAAAGTCCCAAAACAGCACCCATTGGCTTACTCCAGCCTTTGCCGATCCCCGAACGACCCTGGTCACATGTAGCCATGGATTTTATCGTAGAGTTACCTGAGTCAAGAGGGAATACAGTGATACTTACGATCATAGATCGATTTTCCAAGATGGGTCACTATGTTCCTCTTCAGAAACTACCTTCGGCAGCTGAACTGGTGCCCATATTCATTGCCAATGTGGTCCGCATTCACGGTGTCCCTCGGGAGATAGTCTCTGATAGGGGGACCCAATTCATCTCCGGATTCTGGAGAGGGTTTTGTAAGAACGTGGGGATAGACCTCTCTTTCTCTTCGGCTTATCACCCCCAGACCAACGGAGCAGCAGAACGAGCAAACCAAAACGTAGAGAAATATCTCAGGTGCTTCATCTCAGAACAACAAGATAACTGGTCAGATCTGCTACCGTGGGCAGAATATGCTATTAACAGCGCAGTAAGTGAATCCACAGGTCATTCTCCTTTCTTCACTGTTTATGGCTTTGATCCTCCCGTACTCCCCGCCACGTTTCCTGATTCCACGATTCCTGCTTTAGATAAACAACTGGCATCATTGAAAGAGACTTGGGGGAGAGTGAGACGGGCACTGGAGGACAGTAGTGCCATCCAGAAAACTAAGGCGACAGACACAGGAGGCAGGCACCAGTGTATCAAGTTGGGGACAGGGTTTGGCTGTCTTCACGTAACATCAAGCTCTTAGTGCCTTCCATGAAGTTGGCTCCTAGGTATATCGGCCCCTATAAGATACTACGGCGACTCAACCCTGTCTCCTATGCTTTGGCGTTACCCCCCCATTTTAAAATACACAATGTATTCCATGTAAACCTTTTTGAAACCGCTGTTATGTAACCGGTACACCAAAGTCCATGCTCCACCGCCTCCTGTCTCTGTGGAGGGCGAGGAGGAATTCGAAGTTCAGGCCATTCTGGTGCCAGGCTATCTAGGGGGTCCTTGCAGTATTTGGTCGATTGGGTGGGGTACGGTCCGGAGGATCGTTCTTGGGTACCGGCTGCGGAAGTCCATGCTCCTAGGCTAGTGAAGGCCTTCTATTTAGCGCATCCCCGTGCCCCTGGGGGTCGTCCAGTGGCCGCCCCTGGAGGGGGGGGTTCTGTCACGGTGGCCCAGGGGATGGGGCGCCTGGCAGCAGCTTCCTCGCTGCTCGCTGGCCAGGCGCCGAATGTAAGCGCTTCCGGGCCCGCTCACGTGGGACGCCGAGGGGCGGGCCTGGCGCTGTGACGCGGACCCCCGCCGGGTTTAAAACCCAGTCTCTCCCATACACCGGGGCCCTGACGTGGTATTCACCTCCCGCAGAGCTCTTGTGATTTTTGGCTATCTCCTGTGTATGATCCTTGGCATTGGCAAACGAACCCTCTTGTGTATAACCCTTGGCATTGGCAAACGAACCCTCCTGTGTATGACCCTTGGCATTGGCAAACGAACCCTCTTGTGTATAACCCTTGGCATTGGCAAACGAACCCTCCTGTGTATGACCCTTGGCATTGGCAAACGAACCCTCCTGTGTATGACCCTTGGCATTGGCAAACGAACCCTCCTGTGTATGACCCTTGGCATTGGCAAACGAACCCTCCTGTGTATGACCCCTGGTATTGGCATTTACTCTGCTCTAGGTTCTGCCCTTAACGTTGGTACTGAGGTCAGTCTATGTGGCATCCTAAGCACGCATCAGACTACCTCTGCTATTACTAAAGTCCTAGGGAGGACTTGTGATCTGGTCTGTACCCCTGTCTGGTATTTCCCTTTCTTTGTCTGTTACCTGCTTCATTGTCTACATAGCTTTGCCGACCATTCAAGGATCGGAAGAGTAGAAAGGGAGCTACAGAAAGAGATATATATCTTGGTAGTCAGAAGGATTCGTGACGATACTCTATTCCATACCTCTGTCTGGTGTTCCCTTGTCTATCTATTGTCTGGTTAATTGTCCTTCTAGTTTCGCCGACCATTCAAGGATCGGAAGGGTAGAGAGCGGTCTGCGTAAAGGGACCACACTTCTGGTAATCAGAGGGATCCGTGACACTGCCCCAGCTCCTCTCATGGATATACTGCCCCAGCTCCTCTCATGGATTTTGCCCCAGCTCCTCTCATGGATATTGCCCCAGCTCCTCTCATGGATACTGCCCCAGCTCCTGTCATGGATATGCCCCAGCTCCTCTCATGGATATTGCCCCAGCTCCTCTCATGGATATTGCCCCAGCTCCTGTCATGGATATACTGCCCCAGCACCTCTCATGGATTGTGCCCCAGCTCCTCTCATTGATATACTGCCCCAGCTGCTCATGGATAATGCTCCAGCTCCTCTCATGGTTTATGCCCCAGCTCCTCTCATGGATATACTGCCCCAGCTCCTCTCATGGCTATGCCCCCAGCTCCTCTCATTGATATTGCCCCAGCTCATGGATTTACCCCAGCTCATGGATAATGCCCCAGCTCATGGATAATGCCCCAGCTCATGGATATGCCCCAGCTCATGGTTATGCCCCAGCTCATGGATAATGCCCCAGCTCATGGATAATGCCCCAGCTCATGGATATGCCCCAGCTCATGGATAATGCCCCAGCTCATGCATAATGCCCCAGCTCATGGATAATGCCCCAGCTCATGGATATGCCCCAGCTCATGGATAATGCCCCAGCTCATGGATATGCCCCAGCACAAGGATAATGCCCCAGCTCATGGATAATGCCCCAGCTCATGGATAATGCCCCCAGCTCATGGATAATGCCCCAGCTCATGGATATGCCCCAGCTCATGGTTATGCCCCAGCTCATGCATAATGCCCCAGCTCATGGATAATGTCCCAGCTCATGGATATGCCCCAGCTCATGGATAATGCCCCAGCTCATGGATAATGCCCCAGCTCATGGATATGCCCCAGCTCATGGATAATGCCCCAGCTCATGGTTATGCCCCAGCTCATGGATAATGCCCAAGCTCATGGATATGCCCAGCTCATGGATAATGCCCCCAGCTCATGGATAATGCCCCAGCTCATGGATTTTCCCCAGCTCATGGATAATGCCCCCAGCTCATGGATAATGTCCCCAGCTCATGGATAATGCCCCAGCTCATGGATAATGCCCCAGCTCATGGATATGCCCCAGCTCATGCCCCAGCTCATGGATAATGCCCCAGCTCATGGATATGCCCCAGCTCATGGATAATGCCCCAGCTCATGGATAATGCCGCAGCTCATGGATAATGCCCCAGCTCATGGATATGCCCCGGCTCATGCCCCAGCTCATGGATAATGCCCCCAGCTCATGGATATGCCCAAGCTCATGGATAATGCCCCAGCTCATGGATAATGCCAAGCTCATGGATTTGCCCCAGCTCATGGATAATGCCCCAGCTCATGCATAATGCCCCAGCTCATGGATATGCCCCAGCTCATGGATATGCCAGCTCATGGATAATGCCCCAGCTCATGGATAATGCCCCAGCTCATGGATAATGCCCAAGCTCATGGATTTGCCCCAGCTCATGGATAATGCCCCAGCTCATGGATAATGCCCCAGCTCAAGGATAATGCCCCAGCTCATGGATAATGCCCCAGCTCATGGATAATGCCCCCAGCTCATGGATAATGCCCCAGCTCATGGATATGCCCCAGCTCATGGTTATGCCCCAGCTCATGCATAATGCCCCAGCTCATGGATAATGTCCCAGCTCATGGATATGCCCCAGCTCATGGATAATGCCCCAGCTCATGGATAATGCCCCAGCTCATGGATATGCCCCAGCTCATGGATAATGCCCCAGCTCATGGTTATGCCCCAGCTCATGGATAATGCCCAAGCTCATGGATATGCCCCAGCTCATGGATAATGCCCCCAGCTCATGGATAATGCCCCAGCTCATGGATTTTCCCCAGCTCATGGATAATGCCCCCAGCTCATGGATAATGTCCCCAGCTCATGGATAATGCCCCAGCTCATGGATAATGCCCCAGCTCATGGATATGCCCCAGCTCATGCCCCAGCTCATGGATAATGCCCCAGCTCATGGATATGCCCCAGCTCATGGATAATGCCCCAGGTCATGGATAATGCCGCAGCTCATGGATAATGCCCCAGCTCATGGATATGCCCCGGCTCATGCCCCAGCTCATGGATAATGCCCCCAGCTCATGGATATGCCCAAGCTCATGGATAATGCCCCAGCTCATGGATAATGCCCAAGCTCATGGATTTGCCCCAGCTCATGGATAATGCCCCAGCTCATGGATAATGCCCCAGCTCATGGATATGCCCCAGCTCATGGATATGCCAGCTCATGGATAATGCCCCAGCTCATGGATAATGCCCCAGCTCATGGATAATGCCCAAGCTCATGGATTTGCCCCAGCTCATGGATAATGCCCCAGCTCATGGATAATGCCCAAGCTCATGGATTTGCCCCAGCTCATGGATAATGCCCCAGCTCATGGATAATGCCCCCAGCTCATGGTTATGCCCCCAGCTCATGGATAATGCCCCAGCTTATGGATAATGCCCCCAGCTCATGGATAATGCCCCCAGCTCATGGATAATGCCCCAGTTCATGGATAATGCCCAAGCTCATGGATTTGCCCCAGCTCATGGATAATGCCCCAACTCATGGATAATGCCCAAGCTCATGGATTTGCCCCAGCTCATGGATAATGCCCCAGCTCATGGATAATGACCCAGTTCATGGATATTATGCCCCAGCTCATGGTGGATATGCCCCAGCTCATGGATAATGTCCCAGCTCATGGATAATGTCCCCAGCTCATGGATAATGTCCCCAGCTCATGAATTTGCCCCAGCTCATGGATAATGCCCCAGCTCATGGATAATGCCCCCAGCTCATGGATAATGTCCCAGCTCATGGATAATGTCCCCAGCTCATGGATAATGTCCCCAGCTCATGGATAATGTCCCATCTCACCTCCTGCGCTGCGTGTTCTGCTCCCTCTGATCATCCGGCGGCATGGACCTTGGGCGCCACCTGGGGGAGCCACGCGACCAGCCGCGATCTCGCGAGAACTCGGCTGGTGACGTGTTTCCCCCAGGTGAGCGCCGAAGCTGCATAGCTTCAGACGCTCGCAGGGAGCGAACACGCAGCGCAGGGTGAGACACCCGCCCTTAGGGTGACGGCGTCACCCTAAGGGCGGCTGTCACCTGTTGCGGGCCGCACCTCCAGCCCCCACGTTAAGACACCCTGTTTCTGAGTATTAACAGATCTCTATTTTAAGACATTTAATGCTTAGCCATCATTTGATATTTACTTTACATTATGTCTACACATTGCTTATTATTTATTTAGCTACATTCATGATATACTTGTTTATGTTTTATGGGATGCAGCTCAGTTTTCAGATCCATGCACTATTCATACTGATAGATATCATATGTTTTTTCAGGCTGTGTAGGTATATGCGCAGGAAACCCTCCTAGATTGGTTTTAATCTGTTTTTTATTAGCCACATCGCTTTGTATTTTATCACCATAGCGACTAGCTGAGCTGGGCGTGCGTGCTGTCACGTGCTGCGACAAGCTTTTTCGAAAGATGAAAGGCCTTTCCAATGATACCAAACATGATCTTGCTGCCACTGATTGGGAGATACGGGGGTCCAAAGGACTCCCCTATCTCCACCATAGGGATTGCCATTGGAAGCCAGAACACGGACCAGCACCTCAGGGGTTAGAGAGAGGCATCGCTGGAAAGGTCACACTGTCCAATGGACCCCCCTCCATTTCAGGTATTCTCCCAGCTCTTCCAGGGGGCGCTTGAAACTGACGTCATTGTGCCCGGCAATAACGTCAGTGCAACTTCAAGGAAGTCAGACCATTGATGGACCCTGGAAAGAGAGAGGGGAGTATAGGCAAGGAGAGCCCACTATCTCCATGATGTACAGAGCACATCCTCGGTCGTTAAGTGACTGTTTTCCTATGACGTACCCTGTACGCCACTGGTCGCTATGGGGTTAAGCACCTACTATGAAAGAGTTCTGGGTTTTTTTGCAGTTCGGTGGATTTCGCCAAAGCCAGTTCAGTGGCCTTCGGGGGTCTTCGACGACATTCACCAAATTTTTCATGAGGCTTCTGCGACTGCATCTTTGGTGCACTACGGTGACCTCATGGTGAATAGAGGATTCACCATAATTTCTGCTAAATGAAATCGCCAAAGTGAAAGATTTTGGTGCTTTGTGTATAAACCCTCAAGTGACCAAAATGACACGCTCTCCGGCTGAAATATGACTTGCAATCTTTGTACTAGAATCACCCCTTAATAACACATAATGCAGACTTGTTTGAATTGATTTTAAAACACTCATTTAATTTATATACAATAATTGTGAAATAATACTGTTACAGGTGTTTATAAAGCAACAAGTTCCGTAATGTTGTAAAACACAATAAATAGTATCTTCTGACATAAATAGTATTACTCTAATAGAGAAGTTAAAATTTGAAGGACATGCAAAGTAGTATGTGTACATTTATGCAGGTTATTTTAAGTCCCTTCTTCATCTCTCGAGTTCAGCATCAAGTATCTCTCCCCAATCCTCCGCGCTCAATGGATGCATGCTCATCTCTGGCAGCTCTGAATAGGATTGGATATTGCTGAACTTCCCAGACTTCCACGCTTCCTTCACTTGGTTACATTTACTTTTCTCGTAATACTTCTCAAATGTTTGCTGTGGACAATACAAGCAGAAACAGAAAACATGTTAGTGCGGGTTTTGTTTTCCTTCTAACCCCTTCACTTCATGAACGTGTATACACGACAAGCAGTAGCACACACAACAGTCTGAGATTGTGTTAACACAATCTGGGGCTGTGCTGTATCACTACAAATTAAATTTGTTTGTTGAAAATCAATTCCCTTTGCTTTTGGGCTCCAGAAGGTGCCCCCAAAGATTTAGCCATGTGGGCATAATGCCCAAAGCGCTAAAACTGCTGAAATTCGGCTGATAGATGCCTGATATATCAAATACATGAAACCAACTGCAGTTCTACCTGCGGGAACTCCATTTGGCCAGCAGGTGGTCAGCAGGATCTAACTGCAGCAGTAACTCTGTGTGGCCAGTAGATGGTGCCATCTGCCTCCCAAATATGTTATTACAGTAAGGAATGCATTGTGAATATTCCCAAATATTTCTTACTGTATGATTAATTTAAAATGATTTTCCAAAAAAGCACTGGTTACTGACCGGGGATTTTTTAACAATCCCTTGGTAGTGAAGGGGTTAAATATACACCCTGCTGTGTGTGTGTGTGTGTGTGTGGTGTGTGTGTGTGTGTGTGTGTGTTAAAAGGTGAGACAGATTTGTGACACACAGAACCCTTGATCGCAAATAATAATCCTTCTCCACTCCCACCACTTATGAGAAAGATGCAGCCGGTTATATCTTCTAGGTATTGGCTTGTAGTGAACACATCTGTAGCATAGATGATGGTGGTGGTGGTGGTGTTGGGGGGGGGGGGTAATTGAGCAAGTAACATCTGATAACCAGTGAGTGCATAGGATATTTGTTTTCTTTTAATTTGTTTACTTTAATTTATATTTCTATAAACAAATAGAAACCAATAATTATAAATATTTGCAGGCAACATTCACCTTCCAAGTGTATCCATTTTCATGATCTTTCCAAATGTCTGATTGGCTAACATCTGTAAGTGCCAAGCAGTGTTTTCTCCACAAGGTCTCATATTTTGTCACTATGCCATTTAAGGATAGAGATGTTTTGCTAAACACCTGCAAGTCTTTCAGGTCAAGGTAGTCCAACACGTGATGGATGAGTTCTGGAGGCATGCTCTCAAGGTAACTGTCGTTGTTGTTTTGGACGATTCCAGGATGCTCCATCTCACTCATTTGGACAAAAGATAGAGCAATTCCTGTTGACCCGGTTGAAGCTTCTGGTTTCCAAAAGCAAAAAACCTGTTTTACAAATAAGAGGATAGCGAGTCAGAAGTTACTATGATTCTGGCAACACAAACATGACACATAGGAGTCTATTCACAAAACAACAAAAGTTAACGTAATTTCAGTGTATTTCATCTTTACCCACTTCGACTCACTTTGGCGACTCCATTTCTCTAAAAATTCAGTGAATTCACTATTTTTCAAATGGTCAGTGTATTTTGCCAAAATTGGAGTAGTTGAAGTAGATATCAAACTTTGGCGACAAAAAGCGCAGAATTGCGCTGATAAGGTGCAAAAAACATCACTTAGGATAAAATAAATAATGGGGAATTTCTTTTTATAAACATTTAACCTCCCTGGTGGTCTACTTTTTTTCAAAATTTCGTGTCTAAAAGTGTCTAAATTTTTTTTTAAAGGAAACGTGTTTTTATACATAGTTAGCCTGTAATAATTAGGAATCACGCACTGAAATCCGTGCAATCAATATTTCTTACTGGTAAAATCCTTTATAAATAAATAAATAAAACAAATAGTAAATACACTGAGTCCGATAAAGTTTGAAACATGACATAATAATTTATTACCCCAAAAATAATTATCCAAAATAATGCAAATAAATTATATTCAATAAAATACAACAAAAAACACTGAAATCAGTCTGAAAACAAAGGTGAGTTTATGTATGGTCTGTTTCTTATCCTGTAGTGCCACCTAGTGGCCTTTCATAAGCATTGCACATTGGAAAACTGTATTATAATTTTTTTTAATTTTGCTGCCTGGCTGTAAGATGAGTTACCTCCTATGACTAATAACATATTTGATGCCTTCCGCATCATTTGAAAGGACTCAATTTGATTTTTGTTCATTGTGGTCTCTCCATGTCATGATCCACGAATGAGGAGACCAAAATGCTTGATAGCCTTTTACTGTGCAGACCGTCAGATACACAAAGACGGATAAAGCAGCAAATTCAGGACACCACTTTGGAATACAGCATGTATTACCGAGAGGAAACTGGAAACTAGGAGAAGACAATCAGATGTCTTTCCCTTGGACTTGTGGGTTTAAATAGGAACCCCTGGCCAGCACACACCCCCTGCAGGGAGGTCTCAGCCTCCAGCCACGCCTCCTCCTAGGTCAAGTGATAGCCTGGATACCTTGGCCCTCCCCCACCAACCCCAGTAGGGGACACGCCCCCTGGGGATGCAACGCCTTCCCCTAGCAACTTCCAGGCTCCTGCATGAGGCCACGCCCCCACACCGGGAACACATGGCGGCGGCCATGTTCGGCGTCCCTACCAGGCGCCGCATCCACCCACCAGAGCCAGCCAGGGAAAGAGCCTGGACCAGACCCCCCACCAACGCTGGAGTGCCATGAGCACCACGCGGCGGACCACCCGGCGCTGCCTGCCGGAGCCCCCGCACCGCCGGCCCGCCTCCACGAAGCCCAGCGCGCCGGAGACCCCCAGCCCGAAGGCTAAGGCCTGACACTCCATGGCTTAACTCATCTCTTTTAATCTCTCCCTTCACTCCCTGTTTTATTAATACCTATAATACATACAATGCTTTGTTATGCCTCTTGTTTGGTTGCTTTACATGTTTCTAAGGTACACGTTACTGGCCTGGTGTATTCATTAGTTTCATTATGCTTAGTGACAAGACTTAAAAATAATTATAATAATGCAGGTATCTGGTAAAACGCAGTACAAACAATCACTATTGTTATCAGGGCTGCCATCAGAAATCTTGGGGCCCCTTGTTGAACTAGAGCTCAGGACTCCCCTCTCCTTCCTTCAGGGTCCATTGCAATAAACTGATTAAAAATAATCATTTCCCTTATCTTCTGGCTTAACCTTATTTTACAGGGTGTGGGCTAAATCCCTGGTGATCCAGCAAGGGGATGAGAAATCCTGGTGACTGAGATGCATAAAGTAAGCATGAGCAAGATGGAGATTGGAATCGGTAGAAGATGACGTAGCTCCAAGATGGCGAACGGGAGTACTGCTTCCGCTTTTCCGACATGAACACCTAAATTTGATATGCACAAATCGATCATTTAAACTCCTAGAAGGCCCAAGATGGTGGATGCCACCAAAAAGGAGGCTTGGAGCACACCAACTATCCACACATGGATTCTATTAGGATGTAATTAGAGGGGAATAAAAAGTTATTCGTTTACTTTGGCCAGTTTAGGAAGCGGGATCACTGGCGAAACGCGTCCTGGTTCATATTGTTTTAATAATAGCGCTTTCTTTTTACCCTGCCTGCTGAACGTCGTTTGGAGTTGTTTAGTGTATTTTCCCAAAAACCCACATGTGTATATCATAGAGCCTAGCGAAGCTCCATCCAGAGTAAGTTGGCATTTGGCCTCTGTTTTAAGATCTTTTTATCCAACAGTATTACGCTAGGGATTGTTCTCTGGTCTGTTCCATTTATTTTCTTTGAGGAAATTTGCAAGATAACCCACAGGTGGATGGGTACCTGTTACATGGGAAGAAAACAGCCACAGGCGTGTTTATCCATAGGCTCCAAAGCTGTGTGAGCGGATATCTGAAAATGTGTTGTGTGTATGGTGTTTTGATATGCTACACTATAATATTTCTATCTATCTTAAAACTTTTATGAGAATGATAGCACACATTGAAGGTTTTACATCAAGAGATTTGTGTACGTAAGATATTTAGTGCTTCGATTCAACACTTTTTGGAGGTGGTGTGCGTTACCTATTTTCATTCATTCTAATATCGGGCTGCCGTCAGAAATCTAGGGGCACCTTGTTGAACCACTGCTCCGGGCTCCCCCCTCCTTCCTCCAGGTGACCTTTACAATAAACTAATTAAAAATACACATTTCCATCATGAGCCACAGGCCTAGTTTGTGGCAAGAATGGAATAGCGATTCCCATCTATAAAATAACTACAGGAGACGTTTTGTGCAATGTTACGTGTATCGTTTCCTGTAGTTATCGACAACTATGGAATATGGCCCATTAATGGCTCTGCTAAGTTTACCAGAGGTTTTGTTGAGTCTACACCAGGATCGGAAAATAGCCCCAGGTTTCTACTTTCATAAACTAGAGCAAAATAGCACAAGGGACCTTACAAAATGTTTTTATTGTAATACTATTCCTAATTGAATACCCGGAGTGTCAGTACCAGCCTCACATTGCTGACCTATTTGTAACCTGCTCTGCCACCAAGATCTTTCAGACCGCTGCTTGCCCCCTACGTACAGGGTAGGCAACGTGCCACCTGCCTATTCCTTTTTCTTGCAGGTATGAGCTTCCTGTGGGGTATTTTTTTCATACTTCATCTTTTAAAAGATGCTTTTGGTCCACAGGAAAAATCTCGGTCAACGGGAGCAAATAACTCACTTATTGCTACGACACACCTACCTCCAACGACAGGCGAAGATCACAGATTCAGATGACAAGGAACTGAAGCGAGAGGTCACACTTCTGGAATGTTCCGAGGCAATTTTAAAAAAATACAAAAGACGGAATGTAGAAAAAATAAAAGTCCTACGTCACTTCAAAAATAATACACCTGCTCCCATGGAGTGCCACAAGCACAATGGCGGATCAAGGCGGAGAAACACTTTATAAGCCTTCCCCAAGGCCGTCATGCAACTCTCTGATTGGTCTGTCTGCAACGCCTGATTTTGTGTATGTATTTTGGCGGGTAATAGAATACACGGTGGAACTGTCAGCTTTAAAAGTGACGTTGGTTTGTTGTTCACTATGTCGCATACTCTACATATTTTGTGATTTCTACACATTTCACATACAGCTATGGGCGGGAATTGAGAGCTATGTAGCAGGTGGTATGTAATGACATTGTTCTGTCTAGATCTGCCCTTTATGGAACATGATTTACAGTTACTGTCACTTATATAGCGCCAACATATTCCACAGCGTTTTACAATGGAGAAGCACAAACATGAGACTAGAGGGGTTATTCAAAGAGAAAAGAACCAAATTGGCAACGGAATTGCTCTGAACGGTGTATTTCCCCGTACGGTGCAATTTCGTGGCCATTTGGCTATTCAGAAAGCTGGCGGTTCGCCAAATAACGTGACCTTTGGCAGCAGTGAAATCCCCATAGAGAAGTAACGTTTAATCTATTCAGAGAACACCAAACAGCAGATAAAAGTTGAAAAAATGCCCTGATTTTTCGGTGGTTTCGTTCGACAGGTTTAATCAGACAAATACCATATGTTTCAATGTAAATAAAATATTCCAGTTTTTATTCAACCGTTTATTATTTTCATTTGCAGCAAAAAGTCTCTTTATTAATTTAGTTCTTAGAATTTTTTAAGCATTTTTTGGCAAAATTTTGGATTCCTTTGTTTTTTTATATGGTGTTTTTTTATTGTGTAACAGACCTTTTAATTGTTTTTCATAGGACCTTATAAGATTATTCCAATGCATTTTCAGAATTTTTTTTGAAAAATTCCTTGTAACAGTTGCAGTTTTTTTTTTCCTTATTGGTGGCTGGTCGCCTTTTTCTGGCGGCATTCGGCAGCTGGTTGGAGTCGTACGGTGGTCTGTTTGGCGATTTGTCGGCTGTGTTCCGAGGATTTGCGGCTGCGTTTGTCGGTTTTTCAGAGATTTTTCAGATCGATTTGGCAGTCTCTTGATTCATTTGGTAGTTTTTTCGGATCGCTTCAACATTTTTTCGGATCGATTCGGTGGTCTCTTGATTTGTTTGGTAGTTTTTTGGATCGATTCGGCGGTTTATCAGATGCAATCAGAAAGTCAATTTGGTGCAATTAGGGACCCTGCGACGAATGATGAATTCACTGCAGGGTCGGCGAAATTGAACTCACTGAGTGCGGCGAAAAAGAGAGAACAGAAATTTTGGCGACATTTCGGTGCTCTCATAATAACCCCTATAATAATGATACATAAGGAACAGACTGCCCTCCCTGTAGGATAAATATGTTTCTACAATGTTTAAAGCTGTTTCAGGAAAGTCTCTGGCTGCCGCCTGTGATACAATGGACACATACATGTTGCTGTGCTACAAACGTAAAGGCAAAGAATTAACCATGTATTTTTAGAAGAACTCATTATTTTTACATATTTTTAAGTAACACTCTGAATTAAGAATGTAGGTTTCTATAAAATCACAACACGCCATAACCCAGAGAAAATAAATAAATACGTGCATATAGGAGAAATATTATCTTTATTATACTTTTTTTTTGTCCTTCTTGGGGCAGAAAAATGTATATGTAATTTAAAGCGGCTTGTCGACCCCTAGTCATTGGTCTATTACCCCCACCTAATGTCCATAGACATGTGGTTGGGGGATTATGGCATGTCTCACCCACACTTGTATAAATTGCCCTACTTGTTGCGCATGGTTAAGGGCTGCATGTTATACATATGTTTATCCCGCATGTCTATTAACCCACTATCAATGCCCATGGGTGGTGGCCAGAGGACTGTGACATGCCCCCAACCCTTGCATCAATTGCCCCCTCCACAGCATATGGTTGGGGTTTGAAGCTTGGACAGTGGTCATACCCGTGGGCATACCCCCCCAACCAATGGACCGAGGGACAGAGGAGGTCCCACCATTAATTAGCATCGACTGGGCAGCAGTTTCTATGCAGACACTTATATAAGACAGAAGAGCTGGGATATTAACAGCGTTCAGTTTGCTTTTCGTCCGCTTTGTGAATATGGCGTTTTGATGCTATTCAGACATATCTCCAGATCGACGAGAAATATTTTGACTTGTTATTCTTCCAAGAACTAATGTACTTGTCTACCTTAAATGATGGCGGTTAATCCATGACATGTGGCTTCCTTCTCTGTTTTGAGATGGAAAGCATTAAGTATAGGTGAGGTAATTTAAACTCTATCCAACCATCGTATGTGCCCTCCAATCCAAACCACATTTGCAGAACTCAGTGGACGCCCGTCCATAGGGTTAGATGGGGCAGCGCCCTACCATATTTATAAGTAAAAAATTTGAACTATTTAATTTTTTCTGTTAATTTTTGTGTCCATGTAACATGTGCCTGATTGATAAAATGTGTGCTATGTCTCTTTAAGCAGGGTCACGGTCTCCTCAACGATGCAAAAAAATAAATCAAAAAATCACCATAGGGCGCACCTTTCTCTGCAAAACGTAATCCTTTCTTAAAACAAGGTGCCCCCCTATGGTAGATGCCTGCAGGCACATGCCTACATTGCCTAATTGTAAATCCTGCCCTGGCTGTGTACATATGAGTGGTGGGTATAGGTCTAGCTTTGTTTGTGTGGCTTATACTGTATATCTCCGTGTGTGTATTTGTGTCAGTGCTCTAGGAAGAGTGAAATAAAATTTTTAGTCCCATTCACCTGCAAGGTTTATTTTACATTTTGGGGTGCATGAATCCTTCGCCAACTTGCAAAAATCATGTGCGAGATTATATATATAAATATATATAGCTGTGTTTATTATTGCAGAAGCCACCTGCACATCATAGCAACTCAAAGAATTGCATCCCAGAGCTCCCAGAGCAATTCGTTGCTATGATGTACAAGTGGCTTCTGCAATAATAAACACAACTAATTATAGTGTGGAGGCTTTTCATCTCCCTTTTAGTCCTCCACCACAACCCTTATAGACACTTACATACATATATATATATATATATATATATATATTATATATATATATACCAAAATCCAGACGCATACAGAGACTTCTTTTCAAAGTTTAACCCCTTAAGGACGGGATTCATTTTACAACTTCGGCTCTGTTTCGGAAGTAGAAGTTTGCTGAGCTCATTTTGACCGTTTTTAAGTCACGTATTATTATAACACCCAGACAAATTATATATCGTTCTTTCCGGCAGATTAATAATATATCATTATTATATGTATAGGTCATGCCCTGCCAAAATGCTATAACAAAAAATGTAAAAAAAAAAGTTAAAAAATTTGAATTTTCTATAAAATTTCAATCTTCCAGTGTGTAAAGTGTTTTTTTTTTTTAATTTTATTATCCGAGCCTTTGCGGTCATATGGTATGGGGTAGACTTGTTAAAAAAATTAAAACGGGGAACCCATTTTTTTTTTGGGGAGAAATTTCGTGATTTTAGCTAAACCCCCCCAAAAAAAATCATTAGTGAAGCATCATTGTTCACATTATAATTGAAATTTGAAAAATAGTGCTGCATTAAAAAAAAACAAAAAAAAAAAACACGTATTTATTTTTTTATTTAATTTTTTTATTATTTTTATTTTTTTATTTTTTTAAACTCTTCTTTTACTTTTACCATACTCTGGCCTTTCCAGCAATATCATACATGACCCTCTAGCTGCCACTGATCAGGAGATAGGGGGGTTATTTGAACCCCTCTATCTCCTCTATGGCGCGATGAGTCAGTTGACGCGGGGGGGACCCAGAGGTGGGGGCTGCCATCCAAGATGCCGGCCCCCACCGGAAATAGGCCGCGATCGGGCACGAATTAGTGCCCGGTCGTGACCTGGCAACTAAGGGGTTAACCCACATACATCGCTGGAAAGGTCAGGCTGTGACCCTTCCAGCGATGCTGGCCACAGCGTCCTGGTCCCCGGCGATGGGGAGATAGAGGGATCCAAAGGATCCCCCCCTCCCCTTCAGGTGCTTCCTCTGCTCCGGCGGGGGGACGCCTGAAACTGACGTCATCATGCCCCTGGCGCGATGACATCAGTGCGCCAGAGGAGTCAACCCTGCCGATCTGACTCCGTGGGACTCAGATCAGCAAGGGAGCCGCCGGAGGAAGTGAGTATCTGCCGGGGGGGCTGCAAACGCCGCGGACGTAGAATTACGACCTGCGGAGTCAAATCCCGCCTAATGCAGGACGTAATTGTACGTCCTGCGGCGTTATGGGGTTAAATAAAATAAAACTTTATTCTGGCATCAAATTTCAACGTTTCAGTCCCCAGAGGGACTTTCCTCAGGAATGGTCAACATACAAAGGAAGACATATATATAGATTAAACAATTAAGCTCCCACAGATGTGTCTACCCTGCAATCATAGAGCAGGCATGGACATACTCTGCAAGCCAATTAACCAAAGTAATAATGCAAAAAAAAAAATGAAATAAAAAATATGCAAAAAAAAGGAAACATATATCACAATGACACATCAAAAAGAATCTAAGAAAAAAGGAAAAAGTCAACATGTAGGATACAGTGATACAATATTCCAGCTACATTTAAAGAGAACATATTAGCATTTTAGTATAGATATAGCAGTGTAATTAACATAGCTAGGAGTAGTAATCCATATATGGCAAAAGCATAATATTATACTAAATGTGCACAGAGCTACAGCCATACAATGAGCCCTTTATTGAGATCCATGTAAACCACATATTTAGGAAGACCAAATAGAGAAAATAAAAAAAGATTTTTTATTGGTTAAAAACAATTGCCTAGGAGGACTTCACACCCAGAGACGGTTTGTAAGACCAATAGTGCATATATCGCTGCTTTTTTAAACAAACTAACGTAGGGGCAAAAAAGGGATATAAGAGTCCTTCTCGTTAAGACCACGCGGGGCAAGTGAGTCCAATGCGAAAATCCAAAAAGATTCTCGCTTGAGAAGTTCTTTAGCGCGATCACCCCCTCTCACAAGCAGGGGGATGTGGTCAATGGCCATCACTCGTAGGCTGGACAAATTATAAAACTATAAAAATATCAATCATACACCATTTATAAGCAGATATATATATGTGTGTGCGTTCAGGCGGTGTATAAATCGGCTTATAAATAGTGTATGGTACATATATATACATATATAGTTGTGTGAACGCATTCATTGTATGAAGGGAATTCAGTAATCTTAGCAAGTTCCCTCACTCTTTCTTTCAGGACTTGACCCCTGGAATATTTGTTTATCATGTTCATAAATCGTGTTTTTTCCGCTTGTACATCAGGTTTCCATAGATACTGCCAATAAAACTTTCAAAAACTCAACAATTGGGTTTAACTGATTTCTGTATTAAATGCATAGTTTAGTAAAATGTGATATTTAAACATGAACATGGCAATGGAGAGAACGTAAATGAACAGCTTTACATTTGTCTACTTGAAATCAAACACTAATATCATTAATAATTACAGAAGGAGTTTTCTTGTAAACCAAGTTCAGCAATGGTGCCAGGGGTGGATGCAGGGGGGGCAACTGGGCAATTGCCCCCCCCCCTGGGAAAATATTGCCGAGTTCCTTTCCCTGCACGAGCGGCCGATTGCATGAAGCTCGGCCGCTCACCATGGAGCCACGATCTCGCGAGATCGTGGAGTGCACGAGATCTCGTGAACTTCCGGGATCTTGCGAGACCGCGGCTCGCGCGTGTTCGCAGGCGAGCGGCCGAGCTTCATGTCGGCGGCCGCTCGTGCAGGGAAAAGAACTCAGACTCTCGGAAGGGCCTGTCCTGGGGGCAGAGTCAGACGGCAGGAGACCAATGGGACCACGTGAGCTGGGGCAATATATAAAATGTGAGCTGGGGCACTATATATCCATATGTGAGCTGGGGCACTATATATCCATATGAACTGAGGCAATGTATATATCCATGTGAGCTGGGGCCAAAATATATATATCCATGTGACCTGGGGCCAAAATATAAATATATATCTCCATGTGTGCTGGGGCACTATATATCCATATGAGCTGGGGCAATATATATATCCATGTGAGCTGGGGCAATATATATCCATGTGAGCTGGGGCCCTATATATCCATGTGAGCTGGGGCAATATATACATCCATGTGAGCTGGGGCAACATATATCCATGTGAGCTGGGGCAATATATATCTATGTGAGCTGGGGCACTATATATCCATGTGAGCTGGGGCAATATATATAAAATGTGAGCTGGGGCAATATATATCCATGTGAGCTGGGGCAATATATAACCACGTGAGCTGGGGCACTACATATCCATGTGAGCTGGGGCCATATATATAAAATAGCTGGGGCAATATATATCCATGTGAGCTGGGGCAATATATACCAGCAAACCAAATCTCCCACAGCTGGAGGCAGTGCTGCAAGAACAAGTCACAGAGGTAGAAATGTGGATTGCAGATAACAAACTTTTCTTAAATACTGACAAAACTGTAACGATGCTCTTTGGAACAGCACCTAAACTACACAAATTGCAAAATCCCCATCTATGTGTCAGTACAAAATCAAATGGCACGCTGACCACAGTCACTTCTCTCAAATATCTAGGTATGTGGTTAGATCCAAATCTATCCTTTGGCCCCACATCGAAAAACTCTCATCTAAACTTTACCCCAAACTAGGAGCCCTGTACAGAAACAAATCCTGCCTGAGCCCCGCAGTAAGAAAGCAGATTGTACAACAAATGCTTATACCGGCTATTGAATACGGAGATGTAGTGTATGCAGCTGCCCCGCAAACACACCTTCAGAAACTTACTACATTGTATAACTCATTCTGCCGCTTTGTGCTACAATGTACTTACATGACCCACCACTGTGACATGTTAAAAGAGCTAAACTGGCCGTCACTGGAATCTAGACGCACTCTTCACCTTTGCAACCTGGTGTTTTAGAGATTTTCTGGGAAGCTACCACCCTACCTGAATAGGCTGATTGCCCCAGCAGTTCCCTCATCCTATAACCTCCGATCCAGGACCAGCACCTTACTTGCAATACCATAAGGCAAAGGTTTAAAAGTAACATCAGGAAGCATTATTTTACTGAGGGTGGTGGATACATGGAACAGCCCTCCAGTTGAAGTGGTAGAGGCCAAAACAGTAATTGAATTTAAGCAGGCATGGGATAGGCATAAGGCTATCCTAAACAAAAGATAAATCCAGGTAAAGTATCCATGTAATTGGGCAGACTAGATGGGCCGAAAAGGTTATCTGCCGACATTTTTCTATGTTTCTATAATAGAAAAACAAGAAAAGAGGGATAAACCCTCAAAGGGACAAGGAGTGCTAACTTAAAACATAACTTTTATTAATTACGATATATCACACAGAAAACCGACAAAATTAAAAAACATAAACACAGATGCGATGAGAGACGGCGAGGTGAGGAGCATATATAATTGCCAATTGGCAGCCCTAGGAAACAGATTGGTAGATATATATTTGCCACAAACGGATTACCAAATATACGATTGAATATCGAAGCTTAAATTGGCAATGACTACATACTACATTTAGAGTGCAGTATTAGACAAGAAGGTGGCGCAATTGGTTTGGCGATTTCCCAAAAGGTTGCTATAAATCTATATGTAGGTATACGAAGTATAGATTATTGTGCAAATGTGGACGCTGAAAACTGCAGATGTATTTTAGAAGGTATTATACTGCCAGAATATAGAAACGATATAAAGTATTCATTTGACCTGGCTACCTTGTATTGAAATCATTGATATCTGCAAACCAGCAATACTCCAACAACCAGCCAATCAACATAAGAACGCCACCGCACTCCGAGGCCAAAAGAAATCACCACCAGAGCATATGGTTGCAAAATTGCCAAGACCTGTTAGTAACCCAGGCAAAAAATTACTTATTTCATTTCCCTTTCTGTCCCTAGAAGGCTAGATAGATTCTAACATCGCCCTACCGAATCACATCACGCAACAATTTAAAAGTACACAGGACTCGACACGTGTTTCGCCGGTACTAGACCGGCTTCATCGGGAGTCTACACAGATTGTGAATGATAGCGGTACCGTGTGCTACTAAGGCTGGTTATATAGCCCCACCAAAAATGGCATCATAGGGGCTAAAGCATCCTCATTACTTTGATTGGGGTCACACGAATCCCATTAGAACCGATGCAGCTGACGCTAAGATGGAAAAAGCGATAGCCTGTTTATTGGTCAACAGACGTCATGTGATAAAGGATGACCAATCCACTTCACGGCGCACCATGTATACACATTTACCCACTCGAATAATACCATGTCACAACGAAGAGGCCAGTGCTTGAGTGAGTACACCACGTGACCAAACAGAGCCAATGGGATCAATGACATACCACATGACCACCTATAATCCAAATAAACTGGAAAAAGGACAAGATGTAAACGGCAAAAGCCTGCTCAGTAGATTGACAAGGGGCATGTTACCAACACACATATACAGCTGAAAATAACAAAGTCCACACAGTATATTTATATATAGACAAAACAGACGGCAAAAAAGCCATGTAGGTTGATGTGGTCATTATAGCTACATTATTGGCTCAATATCAAGCAATATAGTTGTTTATTGTGCTATTAGAGCTTGCGCACACCCTCCAAACACCTTTTGCAAACATAAATAAATTGCATAAAAATTAATAGATGAATTGCAAAAAGAGAGAAAGAAAAAACATGCAAAAGATGTAAAAAGTCATGGAATAAATGGTCATAAATGTCTCATGCACTCAGATGAATGGTGAGAAAGAAAAACCTTCGTTCAGGCCAAGGGGAGCCAGAGTACGCAGCTGATAGATCCACCAACATTCTCTGCGGCGTTGCTTCAAATCAAAATCACCTTTTCTAGGTGACAATGGTACCAGTTCCAAACCACAGAAATTTAATACCTTTGCGTTGCTCCCATGGTACTGGGCCAAATGCCGTGATATTGAGGTTTCCTGTAATCTCCTAGTAGAGTGGATATGTTCCATGATTCGTCTTTTAAATGGTCGCACAGTTTTTCCTACATATTTTTTGCCGCATATACACGAGGCAAGATACACAATACCAGTAGAATTGCAATTAAAGAAAGAACGAATCGCAAAACTAGACATGTTCACTGAATCAGTGACACTTTTGGAAAATTTCAGAATGTAGGTACAGGCAACACATCGGCCACACTTATATGTGCCTCGTAGATCCCTAGATAGCCACGTTTCTGGATACGAGCTATTTACAAATTAAATGGTGTATTTTTACATGGTATGTGTTGGCGATATCAATCTTTATTCAACACAGTTCATTGATCCTTTTTTGAATGTATTCAACTACTCAACTTTGATATAACATGTTTTCCAAATGAACGTACGTATTTAGGGCTGTACCTTCTGGACATGAGATATTGACCAATTGAATGGTTTAATTGTCCATGGTATAGGTTGGTGATATTTAATCATTACCTAATACAGCTCATTGGTGTTTTGAGATTTTCAATTAATTATAACATGTTTTTCAAATACAACTGACTTTATATTCCTTCATGCCTACTAAGGAGCCTGACCAACCTTTCAGTATATATCTATTTATATCCATGGTGTATCCCTTTTAGGACTGAGACCAAGTTTATTATAGAAGTTAGTTAATTGTTCAATCTAGGATCCTTATACTGCAGTACATTAGCTCATCCAGTTGTCTACTCTACACCCTCTATCTACTGTTAAGTGATATTCTAACCATACACTAATGTCTTAAGGAGACCAGCTATCCTGCTAACTAATCAACCAATTAAGTTGTATTTGCTGAATTGAGGATAGGGTTAATTCATACCATTTTGGTCTCTCATTATACACATTTTCTCACTGTTTTTCAGTATACTGAGTATTTTTCTATAAGAATTGTATGTCTATTTTTAGAATCAATCTAATAAAATGTTATGTTTAATTTATGTCTTCTATTTGATACCAGCGTTAGTGGTTTTAACCAGCTTATTATAGCTGTGTTGTATTTGCCACAATCTCTCTTGTTGTTGTTTTCAGTCTGTATTTCCCCAAGGTAATCCTTAAAACCTGTCCTGTTAGGGGGACTTGAGGACCACGGATGGGGACCACTGATCTAGGAGAAGGACACGGATATCACATCATACGACCCGGGGGGACTTCACTGTCACTGTTCCAGCTTGCTGAGCCATGGCAGATGAACCTCAGGTGTAAAGGGTGGTGCCAGTACTGCGCACACAGCCCCCACCTAAAACAATTCCACTGCGCGGGCTTAGCGGGCAAACACATGTCTATAATAAGATCATCATCAAGTCCTCCAGCGATGGGAAAGGGGCGAACCGGCAGGTGGAAAATGACACTGGAAGCCATGACATAGAAGAACAGCAGAATTCAGTGGGATTTTCTCTGCAGTTCGGTGGTCAGTTCGGCGCTCTTCAGCAGTCTGTTCGGTGGCCCCTCGTTCGGCACACTACGGGGACCCTGTGGCAGTGACGTGTGGTGAGGTCAGTGGCTGGTGAGGCACTGGCTAGTATCAGATCCAGATATACACAGGGTTACGCAGTCGCAATTTACACATTTGATTATCGTTACATAGGAGAATAGAGTCACTATTTATACTCATGTTTACCAATTAAAATATATATTGCATGTCTAGATTACTTGTCCATTGCAAACAAAACCACTTTATGAAAGCACGCGCTGCTGTTTTTTTCCTCTGTTTAAAGTAATTGCATGTAAAAAGGAAAAACAAAGTTAGATTTTTTTTTATCTGCTTCCGTTTTGTGGATTTTTCTCTTGATGCAACAATTACCAAAATCTGTGCAAAGGTTTTACTTTGAGGCTGTGCTTCCTCCTATACAGTATTTAACAGCTAATGAGGTGGAGGTGGGACTGTTTAGACAAGACAGCTGGGGTTGTATTGTATTCTGCATTTTATTCCAGATAAGAGCTGGCAGCTGAATGAGATAAAACATGGAGCTTAACAGCCTTCTAATGTACCCCCTGGTGATGTCCTTTGAATACACCCCACACATTACAATGATGTGAGTCGGTGACTGGCCCATTCACTTCATTCTATGGCCAAAACCACACAGTGAGGAGCAAGTGGTGGAAAGATACGGAGGGGGGGGGGGCAGGTCACACAGTGGATGCACCCAGTGGCACATATAAAATATTTTCTTAACTGAACATACAAGAGAAAAAAAAAAACACATGTAGGATAAGGACATATCATTTTTTTGTGGTAGTGGCCCTTTAATCAGGTCACATGGCTGCTTTAGAGATATAACCTTTTTAATATATTTTATAATATGTATATAGAATGCAACAAGGAAAAAAAATACTTTTTTAAAAAAATACCTTGGGTTGAACATTTTGGACCAAAAGTGTCAGGTCTTTATTATTATTATTATTTATTTATAAAGCGCCAGCATATTCCGTAGCGCTGTACAATAAGCACAGTATAGACAGGGTTACAATACATTGAACAACATTTGACAAACAGTACAGGAGGAGATGAGGGCCCTATTCCCGTAGGAACTCACAATCTGGGAGGGTTGGGGTTAGAAACAGGAGGAGAGGACTGTAAGGTGAGAGTGATTGATGGTTGTGTCAGTGAGTTGGGTGGTAGGCTTCCCTAAATAGGAATGTTTTAAGGGAGCGTTTGAAGGAAGAGAAGTTAGGGGAAAGTCTGACAGTATGAGGGAGAGCGTTCCAGAGAGTGGGGGCTGCGCGTGAGAAATCCTGCAGTCTATCATGGGAAGAGGTGATGCGGTGAGAAGCTAGGCGCAGGTCACTGTTTGACCTTAGGGAGCGGGCTGGGGTGTATTTGGTGATTAGTGAGGACAGGTAGTGGGGAGCTGAGTTAGTGAGGGTTTTGTAGGTAAGGATAAGGATTTTGAACTTAATTCTGCAGTGGATGGGGAGCCAGTGAAGGGACTCGCAGAGGGGAGCGGCAGAGACAGAGCGGCGGGTGAGGTGAATTAGCCTGGCGGAGGCGTTCAGGATGGATTGTAGGGGGGAGAGGCGGGACAGAGGGAGGCCAGATAAGAGATTATTGCAATAGTCGAGTCGGGAAATTACCAGGGACTTTGGTGACTGTGCCTTTTGGTTAAGCTCAGAGAGAAACCAGAAGCATCTACCTGTCAGAATCCCTGATACCACAGTCTCCATTCCATTAGAATGTGCAAAGGGTTCTTGCAGAATTCAGAGGATAAATTTTATCATTCACGCCCCCCCCCCCCACAATGTTTTTTTAATGGATGGCTGGGGAGCTGGTACCCACATGCAGTTAAATGGATAGAAGAGCTGCTGCAGATAACAGGCAGGTGATGGTGGGGAGTTGGATTCATCTATAGACGGTCAGTTGGACAGGTGAAGGGGAGCTAGTACTGACCCAGGGCCAGGCAGGTAGACAATGGAAGGGGAGGTGCAGGCAGGTAATGGTGGGGAGTCCCTAGATTCCCCTATACATTTGACGGGGAATCAAGATTATAAATAAAGACACGGAGGCGAATATTATGCTTTACTCTTCTTTACTCTTCCAACAGCAGCAAAGAAAAATTCAATAAAGCTTTGTAATTTTGAACAAAGGAAAAAAAGGTTTCACATATATACTGTATAATATCATAACCAATCACTGTAGGGCACTCCAACTTGGGCCAATCAGTGTCCAGCATCGGTTATATATCCTTCGACCTGCGTCACATTCTTCTCTTTTCTTGGATGCAAACTTTTAACTTGGAACAGCAACATCGAGATCCGAACGAAAACTTATAGAAGAACAAGATGTCGCTATTGCGAACCTGAAACAGAAACAAAGGAGAATCTATAGATTAGAAACCCGAACATGCAAACATAACGTGCAACCTTTAGGTGTGATTTATATATATCCGAACACAATTCCATCTATACGTAATAATAACATGTCATGGGTAGGGCAAAATACTCAATGTATAACATAGTACTTGGGCGGGATAATATTCGCCTCCGTGTCTTTATTTATAATCGATTCCCCGTCAAATGTATAGGGGAATCTAGGGATTATACACCAAGACACGGAGGCTTCATATTATGCTTGTTGAAAGCTAATTAATGATAGAATGCGCAAAATGAACTATAGGCTTAAAATAAAATTCTTTAAAGGTTGACTCGTTAGACCAATTAGCTGTTTTCATAATATCTTCTAGTCTGCAACCCCGAAAAGCAGCCGTAGAGGCCGCCGCACTGCGAGAGGAGTGGGCCCCAAAAATAGAGGTATCTACTCCTGCCTCTGTCATGAGCCATTTAACCCACCTAGCTAAGGTAGTGGTTGAAACCGGGTGATACGGCTTTGTCATGGTTAGAAACAATCTGTCAAAGGAAGGTAGACGGTATGGAGCCGTCACCCGTTCGTATTCCTGTAAACAAAGTACTGGGCATAAATTAGTTTTTTGTGGAAAAGCCGGATAAAATACCTGGGAAATGGCAGTTTTAGTGCGTCTAGATATGGAAAACAAAACACCTAATGGAGTAAAAGATCTCCCCGACAAATCTAAAGCCCGAACGTCAGAGACCCTCTTACAGGAAATTAGACATAAAAGCATAGTTAATTTAGCAGATAATTGTTTAATTGATAGCTCAGTATTGGAAGGCCACTGATCCAAAAAGTCTAAGACCAAGTTAACGTCCCATGTAAACGAGTAACGGGATCTAGGCGGACGTTTCAACCGAATACCTTTTAACAATCTACAGACTAATCTATGTTGACCTACAGGGAGTCCCTCAATGCTAGGGTGATAAGCAGAAATAGCTGACCTAAAATTATTAATGGTACGATAAGCTCTGCCTTCCTCAAACAGAGAGGTCAGGAACTGCAGAATGTCCTCTATAGGGGCTGAAAGGGAATTAACTTGTTTGCCCAAACACCAAGAAACCCAGCAGTTCCAGTAACAAAGGTATCGCTTTCTAGTACCTGGTGCCCAAGCGCTGGAGAGTAATTCGGAAGTGACTTCCGAAAGTTGACCGACAGTGAAAGATTGCCTGACACCTTCCAAGTGACGAGACGGAACGATGGTACTGACAGAATGTTCTGTATAGTGTTCTCTGGATCCTCCAGGGGAGGGGGGTTCGACCGGAGAATCCGAGGAACGTCTACCACTAGCTCTAATAACTGTGGAAACCATGGTTGAGTCGTCCACCATGGGGTAATCAGAATTAAAGTCGTCTGATTGGAACGCATCAATCGGATTACCCTTGAAATCAGAAGAAATGGGGGAAATGCGTACAGAATTCCCCGTGGCCACGTTTGATAGAATGCGTCTGTTCCTAGTGAATCTGGATCTGGTTTCCAACTGAAATAATCTGGGATCTGCGCGTTCAGACGAGAAGCGAAAAGATCCAATTTGAACGGACCCCACATTGAAGACAAAAATCCGAATATTGTCTTGTCTAATCTCCAGTCGCTGGAATCCATCAGATACCTTGAATTCCAATCCGCTACAATGTTGCATAGCCCCGGGATGAACTGAGCGGTCACTGTAACATTGTGGGATAGGCAAAATCCCCAAAACAGTTTGGAGACTTCCGACAGTTGCTTTGACCTGGGGCCACCTAGATGATTGATATGCCTTACTGCGGCAAAATTGTCCATGCGAAGTAGGACTGAATTGAAAGGTTTGTCTTTTAGAAAACTCCGAATAGCGAAAAAACCAGCTAGGAGTTCGAGAACATTTATGTGAAAAGAAGCTTCTACAGAAGCCCATCTGCCTCCTGTGGATGTAGGACCTAAACGCGCACCCCAGCCATAGTTGCTGGCGTCGGATTCTATAACAACCTCTGGTTGAGGAGGGAAAAAAGAGCGGCCATTCCAGGTTACGAGGTGGTCCCGCCACCATCGCAACTCTTCTCGAGATTCGTCGTCTAGAGAAATCATGTCGGAATATAGTAACCCTTGACGGAGATAGACTGCCTTTAGTCGTTGAAGGGCCCGATAGAACAGAGGTCCCGGGAAGATGGCCTGAATCGATGCTGACAGCATTCCCAACAGACGGGCAAGGGCTCTCAAAGGAAATGTTGGCCGCGTGGACAACCTTCGTACTTCCTTCCGAATCTGACTGACTTTCTGGGCTGGAAGACTGAGTGACATTTGTACTGAGTCCACCAGAAATCCCAGAAATTCCATGCTCTTGGCTGGATCTAGATTGGACTTCTCCCAATTGATCATGAAACCCAGGTTCGTCAGAAGATTGATGGTCCAATCTCTGTGGAGAATTATTACGGAAATATCCTGAGCCATTAGAAGTATATCGTCTAGATATACGACCAAACGAACTCCTTTGGTTCTGAGAAACGCAACCACCGGTTTCATGATCTTGGTGAAGCAACGAGGGGCGGATGAGAGACCGAACGGGAGAGATTTGAACCTCCACAATTGATCTTTCCAGAGGAACTGGAGGTAATTTCTGCTGTGAATAGCAATTGGAATTGTCAAGTAAGCATCCTTGAGGTCTATCTTGACCATCCAGTCTCCTGGGCATAAGCTGTCTTTCAGAGATGGGATACCCTCCATCTTGAAATGATGATATTGAACATGCATGTTCAATTTTTTTAAATTTATCACAGGACGGTACTCGCCGCTTTTCTTTTGGACAAGGAACACATTGCTCACGTAGCTTGGATGCGAGGGAACTACCCTTTCGATAGCACCCTTCTGAAATAGGTCCAGAACCTCCTGATTTATCAAACGCTGGTGATTTGATGTCATAAACAGAGGTTGAGGTAACTCTCTTTGAAACGGTAAAGTGTCGAATTTTATTTCGTAACCCATAATTGCGTCTGTAGCGATGTGTTAAAGTTTACTGTGGCAGTACCCATTTTTGGCCACAAGATGGAGACTATCACGATTAAAGACACTGGACATTCGAACTACATGTCCCGGCATGCTTTGTGAAGAAACAGGAAGTGGGTGGGTTTTGGAGAGACTGTACATCCTGCACCTCGTGGAGAACAGGCAGAGCGCGCCAGGGAGCAGAGGAGAGCGGATGCATACAGAGAAGGAGAGACCAAAAGATAGGCCGGACCGCAGACAGAGCGGATTGGGCCTTAGGATTGGGTCACCCAGCCTTGCGGGGTACAGACATCACCCTCTATACCGAGTGCAGTTAAAGGAGAGAAGACCCCTCGAGTGAGGAGTACCGCGGTCGATTGAAGCGGGGAGCAGGCGGTAAGCTGGATGAGTCGCGGCTGACAGACAGAGGGCCAGACAACAGATCCGGTGGTCGGCGTCCCCAGTTAACATCGAGCGGAGAGACGTCCTGGGTCGGCGGAACCTCAAGCTTGCGCTGGATGGGTGAGAGGCCCCCAAGGCCGTATGTAAATAAGAGCGTACGCTGCTGTTTTTCTTCTAAAACCCACAGGGCCCCAACTGACTAGTCGAAGACATCATTAAAGTAAACTCACTGGCCAGTTGAAAAGTACCCGGGTACCATATACACACGAATACACATCACTTCATGTTCTGGGACTTAACCTGTGCAGGACTCAGTTTCCTTTTTCGAATCGGGACAAAGGGGGCAAAGTTAAAGTTACATTCCGAACATCTTTTCCTTTTATTTTTCCCGCTGCGCGTTTACCGTGATACGAGAACTGTGTATTTTATTGTGTCCCGCTACGGGGTTTTTTCCTCGAATTTCGTATCGTTTAAATTTCTGCTCGGTCGGGTTTTTTTCCGAAAATACGAAGCTCTCGTGTTTTCGTTTCTTTTACCGCTACGCGTTTATCGTGTTACGAAAGTACTGTAAATATTCCTGCATATACTGTGTCTCAAGAGCTGCAAACCTTTTTAGTAAACCTTTTAACTTGTAAAACTTACAGCGGTGTTGGAGTATATTTATTCCCTAGTGCGGGGAGACTGACCCGTGGTTTAATTTTAGCGGCTCCTCCGGGAGTGAGCGCTACACGTCTAACACCCAAGGGTCTGATGTGATCTGACTCCAATGATGGAAAAAAAGGTGAACCCTGCCCCCTATTGGAGCCTGTAAAAAAGGTAAGTTGTGTGGCGTACTCACCAGAATATGCTGCTCTGCGGTAACCGCGATAAGGTCGTCCTCGACCTGGTCTGGACCTCTGAGGAAAGAAGGTTGAATGTCCAGCCGACTCAGAGCGTCCTGTTG
Source organism: Leptobrachium leishanense (assembly GCA_009667805.1). Taxonomy (NCBI): domain Eukaryota; kingdom Metazoa; phylum Chordata; class Amphibia; order Anura; family Megophryidae; genus Leptobrachium; species Leptobrachium leishanense. The sequence continues at coordinate 361,434,978 of CM019066.1, read as the reverse complement.
GAGCATGGGCGAAGCCTCTGGAGTGGAATTGAGAACCTCGGCCGGGAAAACGGCCTCTATTTCTCCCGGCCCTGTCAAAAACCTTGTTTGGGAAGGTTTTCCTCATAGTGGCCTGGACTTTTTTTATATTATGAAAAGAGTTCGCTCGGGAACCCATTTGTTTGATAAAATCTTCGGCGAACAGACCTCCGCTTTCCTGCGGGCCAGGTTCCTTATTGGCCATAGAGACCAGTTTTGGTTCTACCTTAAGCAGAATAGAGCGTCTGCGCTCTGTTGAAATGGCTGTATTAGCATTTCCTAGCATACACACCATTCTCTGTACCCAGCCGCGGTACTCGAAAATATCAGGCTTAGCATTTCCCAAAGGGGAGTGTTCGATGGCATTGAACAATTTAGTTAATGGACCTAAGATGTCCAAAAGTTTATCTTGGCATACTCTCAGGGTTGCTTCCAGACCTCTTTTAGGGGACCAACCTGTTTTGCTGAGGAACTCAATAATATCCTCGTTTACAACGGGCGCAGAGGCCACTTCGTTGGATAGAACAGGTCTTGGGCATTCAGCCCTCATTTTGTTCCGTGTCTTACTGTCCATGGGCTTTCTGATCCGAGCCTCAATATAGCTAGCCACATGTTCCAAAGGGGCCCATTCAGACGAGCGGGGATGCTTCAGCATCTCAGGAACAAACATAGCCTGTCCCAAAGCGTCCAATGGAGCCGCACTGTCCCCATGCCTTCTTGAAAAGGAAGAGGAAATTGAGGAGATTGAATCTGAAACCCCTTCGGAATCATTCGGGGCCCAGTCTGTGTCGCTAGTGTCCGACTCCTCATCCTCTGCAGCTTCTGAACTAACCTCATCAGAGCTGTTAGACTCGGTGCGCCTGGCCCTTTTCCAGCCGCGTTTTTTGGCCTTGCGGATAGGCCTTCGTTTACGGGTTTTGCCACTTTTGTGTGGTAATTTCTGTAATTCCAGCTCCTTAGCAGGAGTCGCTTCTATAGCTGTTTTTTTAGGGAGACAGTCAACTCCCTTAGTCAGGGTATAGGGTACCCCACCCTCTTGGGCCGACAAATATTTGTCTGATGTAGAAGGCACCATAACGTTAGGGTTTTCCCCCAGAGTCTTATCAGTATTTTGAGCCGCCAATAGCTTCAATAGGGTGTTTTCAAAATTGGTGGACATTAAGGCAATGGCTGAAATTACCTCCGCCGAAACGGCGGGTCGTTGAGCGGAGCTCATAGCTGTCGTTGGTGTTTCAGGGTCCGACATGAGGAGCGAATAACTAGCCGTTTGTTACCACAGGGAAAAACTCGTCCGCTCTGAGGTAACTACGCGCGCGAGCGCAGGGCAGAGCTCCCGCCTTAGCAGGCTAAAGGCGCGAAGCCACGCCTGTCTGCAAACGGCAGTTGCTCTGTATAATGAAGGCGCTACCGTGCCCGAACTGGGGAAAAAAACGGGAAATACTAAACTTATATTGTGGGCTCCTTGAGAGACCGGCGGTACGCCGCTACCCTATTTTTAAAACTGGGAATAAAGCGCACCGCCGCTCGTCCGTAGAGACCTAGTTATAAGAAAGAAAACCTGGTGGAAATTGCACCAGACGCTGAAAGTACTTAAAAACCAAGGACATATAAGCATATGTGCGCAAATGTAATAAAATATACTTAGAAGAATGTGACGCAGGTCGAAGGATATATAACCGATGCTGGACACTGATTGGCCCAAGTTGGAGTGCCCTACAGTGATTGGTTATGATATTATACAGTATATATGTGAAACCTTTTTTTCCTTTGTTCAAAATTACAAAGCTTTATTGAATTTTTCTTTGCTGCTGTTGGAAGAGTAAAGAAGAGTAAAGCATAATATGAAGCCTCCGTGTCTTGGTGTATAATCGGAATTTACCTGCAGATGGCTGTATCGGTGAAGGGGGAGCTGGATTCAGGTGGGTAGAGGATGGATGTACAGGGGAATGCAGAGCTTTGATTCACTAGCAGGCAGGTGTATTTTTGGGGAAGTGGGAATCACCTGGATTCAGGTAGGTAGGAGTTGGATGGAGGGGTAGCTGGGCTAGACAGGCAGGTGATGGGGAGCCGGCGTTCACCTGTTTGTGAGCAGTTGGGTGCTTGGAGAGGAGCTGGAACTCACCTGGATTCAGGTAGGTAGAGGATGGATGGGAGGGGTAGACAGGCAGGCAGGTGATGGGGAGCTGGGACACCCCTAAAAGCTGTCACAATCTATGCTCCCAGCAACAAGCATCCCTGCAACTAGCTGAGAATAAAACATTCCTGCCTTCCTGATGAGCATGCCGGGAAGCCAATCAGTGAAAGGCTTCTGGGTATGACACAGCCTAACTGCCAATGAGGTGATGGGGCCAGCCGGCAGTTCGGCTCTTATTGCCTGGTTGCCATGGACGCACTGTGCTTAGCAACAACAGGAATGATCACACTATTATACTAACCCTAAGAGCAGCTTGAATTTAAAAACTTTACATTCTGCCATAGGGAATTACATGTGCTAAAATAAGAAACTACCAGCGAGTGCATATATATTTGTTTTTATTTCATGCCCCGCCGTGATCATCACAATAATAAAACACACCTATTCATGTCAGACCCGAACTCCTGCCACTGTAACGCCCTGGCATATTACAGCTGTAATGATCTCACCCTGTGAAGGGAAGGGGGGATAGCAGGAGCTGCTGCAGCACCCTGGCAGAGGGAGCCCAGCACTGCATGATTGCTTACCCTGTGTTTTGCAGCATGATGGAGCCCATAGAGTAAGCAGCAGCAGCTATGGAACAGCACTGTGGATCTGAAAAGTAGAAGAGGAGGCTTCAGACCAGCAATGCACTTTGCCCTATATCTCCAAGTTCACCTTTCATTCCAGTATTCAAAGGTCACAAATTGTGCAAAACTACACACAGGGGTAATTGTATGAAAAGAGGCATGGCTGCAGAACTGTCACGGTGCCCTTACATGGCCGGGTGAATCCTATAGCTCTATGGCACCAGATCAAACTCTACGTTACCGTGAGCAGTCAGACAGTTCCTACAGAGATAAGGTTTGTCACTTGGCCATGTGGGACTCTTCACCAATCAAAGGGCACCTTGTACAAAAATATGTATATACTGCACACGTGCTCTGCCACCCCTCAAAGAAACGCCCCATGATTGACGAGGCTAGTCACATGACTGTCCTGCGTCAATCAACCCATGGGGAGTTCTGCCTCCCATGGGGGGGGGGGTAGAATAAAGGAATGACTTGATCAATGGAACTTTCCCATTGGCTCAAGCCATTCAATTGCTCCAAATGCTCTCAGTGCTCTAAGGCACTGAAGGCTGCATGACTCAGGAAGTAGGCCATCTTGAGCTACACAATAAGCGTAGCGTTCATCTGCGCAAATTGTGTAGGCTAGGCTCAGTGCTGCCCCTGCTGTGTGTGTGATGAATCAGAAGGGCAGCGAGGGAGCGTGGAGCAGGTGAGTATGGAACTTTTATTCAGTCAAATGTTATTTTAGTACAGATGCACAGCTGAGCACACTGACTTAATGGCAGGGGAGGCCTTGCCTCCCCTGCCGCCCCTGACTGCATGTCCCTGCCCTGTGGTGAATACTGAATTCACCGCAGGGACGGCGAACGAGAATCACTGAATCGCACCGAATGACAAAGCACCGACATTTCATTGAAATTCCTGTGCTTTCTGAATAAGCCCTTAAATCAGGGATCGGCAGCCTTGTTCCTCTAGATGTTTTGAAAGTAATATTCCAATGAGGCTCAGCCAATCTAATCAGTGGTTGAGCATCATGGGAAATGTAGTTCCAAAACATCCAAAGTGATTCCGACTTCCCATCACTATATTTCGGCAGGATGGCATAACTCCTGAGCTGCGTCCTCACTGCTCACCTCCCAAGCGTCCCTGATTAGGAGCGACAGTCCTTATTTCACACCCATAGCCAGCTTTGAGTGACTTCCGTTTTTTAAATACTGACAAAACAGTTAAAATGCTCTTTGGAACAGAACCTAAACTACATAAATTGCAAAATCCCCATCTATGTGTCAGGACAAATTCAAATGGCACGCTGACCAGTCACTTCTCTCAAATATCTAGGCATTTGGTTAGACCCAAATCTATCCTTTGGCCCCACATCGAAAAACTCTCATCTAAACTTTACCCCAAACTAGGTGCCCTATACAGAAACAAATCCTGCCTGAGCCCCGCGGTAAGAAAGCAGATTGTACAGCAAATGCTTATGCCGGCTATTGAACATGAAGATGTAGTGTATGCAGCGGCCCCGCAAACACACCTTCATAAACTTACTACATTGTATAACTCATTCTGTCGCTTTGTGCTACAATGTAACTACATGACCCACCATTGTGACATGTTAAAAGAGCTAAACTGGCCGTCGCTGGAATCTAGACGCACCCTTCACCATTCCAACCTGGTGTTTGAGAGCTTTTCTGGGAAGCTGCCACCCTACCTGAATAGACTGCTTCCTCCCGCAGTTCCCTCATCCTATAACCTCTGATCCAGGACCAGCACCTTACTTGCAATACCGCAATACAAAAAGACAGTCAGGGTTATCCAAAGAGATTCGAATTGCTTGAGAAAGGTAACCGAACGCTGAAAATCAGGGTTCGGTTACCTTTCCTGGCCATTCGGCTATCCAGAGAGCAGGCAGTTCGCCAAATCCTGTCGAATTGCCTGCACATACGGTGCCTGTTCTGCCTGTTCGGTCCCTGTTCGAGGGCAGTGAAATCCCCATGAAAAAGCACTGCTTCGGCTATTCAGAGAACACAAACCAGCAGTGAAAGGTTCCCCTAATGCCCTGCCATTCGGTGGTTTAATTCGGCAAATTTATTCAGGAGAATCCCATAGGCTTCAATGTTAAAAATATTCCCGTTTTAATTCAATATCTAATAAACCGTTCATTATAAAATTCTGCAGCAAAAAGTCTCTTTATTTATAGATTTTTTAGGATACTTTAAGCATTTTTCTGAATTTTTAAAAAAAAATTAAAAGTCCGATTTTTTTTTTTTTTTTTTTCAGTTTACTTATTTTTTTTGTAACAGCCCTCTTTATTATCATTCCCTGGACCTCCTGTGAAAATTTCAGACATTTTCGCTCAGTAGTTTCTTTGCAAACAGCGTTTCTTTTTCCCAGATTCATACAAATGGTTTTTCTAATTTATTCACTGCCTCCTCTACGTCACAGCTGCTTCGGCTCTGTGTGATTCGGCTCCTTTTCGGCTCCTGTTCAGCTCCTCTTCGAAGGTTAATCCAGATGTTTTTGCTTGTTTTCATAGTGCATTCGGTTACTTTTCGTCAGGTTTTCGGCAGCTTTTCCCTGCAATTCGGGGACCCTGTGCTGTTTGCTGAATACACCGCAGGGTCACCGAAATGGGATCGGCAAAAGGAACCGAATTGAAGAGAACGAAAAGTCACCGAACGTGCGGTGACTTTTCGAATCTCTTTGGATAACCCTGAGTGTCTTGATGCTCATTTTCCTACAGAGCACCGCAATTATGGAATAACCTCCCAGATGCCATCAAATCTTCCCCCAGTCTAAAGTCAATTAAGAGCTCTCTATTAACTTACCTCAATACAGAATGCACCTGTAAACATGTAACATACAGGGTTATTCAGAGAGCGTGAAAAGCAGGAGAATGACTGGAGAATGAAAAATTCTAGGTCAAAATAGCGAACCAGAAAAATTCTCCCTTTCATCTCACTTTCCAAATCGGCTATTTTGACCTAGAATTTTTCATTCTCCAGTCATTCTCCTGCTTTTCACGCTCTCTGAATAACCCTGATAGTGACTATATACAGAATGCACCTGTAAACATGCAACATAATGACCAACACAGAAAATAAATATGTAGGAAATAATCTGTATATTTGTGTTGTTTAATATTTTGCATTTATTACTTTGTATTTCTGGAACTTTAAAATTTTGGGGTTAGTGTGTGGGTTTTTTTTTTTTTAGGGGCTCCTCCATATATTTCAGGATGTGCGACCGTATAACAGAGCTGCAAAGCAATGAACCTCTCAGCAATGACACTAAACTATAATAAATGTTTTGAGAGATCACTGGGTATAAGTAAATCACTTTGTCCTTTTTTATAATGTGTAACAGCAACTGGGATTTACTGGTCTCCAGCTTGTGGACCAGACCTGAACCTGTTACAGCGCCCGTCCCCTCTATTCAATCAAGCTGATCTACAGCAGCTTCTCTTCTCACAACCCTCAGCCAGAACTTGAGGGAGTGCAGTATATTTATATGTATCTCTCCCCAACCACAGCTTAGAGCCGGGGAAAATGAATATCTAATGAAAATGAGACCACTTTTATGGACAACAGACGGGTGGGGGGACATGACACAATCGACCGAGTATATTGTCTCCATGAGGGGGGGGGGGCTTTGAAATCCTAGAGAAGACACAGAAACCTAATTAGTTACACAAGACGGGATTAACAAACACAGAGGAGAACAATATGTCTACAATGTATCACAAACTAACTTCTAAAACACAGCTTCAAGATACATGTAGTTCTAACTCCTTAACCCTTTGAGAACTGGTCCACGATCTCTTGCCAGGAGGCCAGCATCCACACCTCTCCAACAGGCACAGAGGCCATGTAAAGTGTGGGCAAGGGTGCCAAGGAGGGTGAGGGAAGAAAGGTAGAGGGAGCTTTGGTTACATAATATTTTTATTAAAGTAATTAAGCCCTTTATTCCATAACGTCGTCTTAAAGAACTGATTAGTAATGGCTTTCTCTATGGCCCCACCTCCAGCGACGTTCATTAAACCGTGAGCATCCAGGTTTGGCTGATCCGTGAAAATACACGAGATGAAGGACGTCTCCAGGCTGATGAGGAATGGGATGCTGAGTACCTGCGGAACGGATCTGTGCACGTTGTAACAAGTCATCTGCTACAATGAAAAGAACATGTTACACCCAGTAACAACATAGCAATACTGGAAACCACCGCATCCTCGTCACCCTGTCCCTGGGACCAGGCGGCCGTATTCTCTATTTTTTATCATTACTGGTTGCAGGCGAGAATAACGAGTGACCTTGGAACTGCTCATTGTTTTCCATCCCCCTGCATATTAGTGCTGTACAGTGATGGGAGTTTGCTGCTCGGCTGGAAAGGACAGGGCCGTTATGATTAAAGTGCGGGACTTTTACACTCAATAGTTGGAATAGGCCCATATGTTAATCTTTCTTCAGCTTTGTTATGCCTCAACATTTTACAGGATTTTGGAGCAGGTCTTGCATCTTAAATGGAAACATGAACGAGGCGCCATGATGATTACCTGCCCCCCCCCCCCCCGCAGTTAATTCTATGTCTGCTTACAGGAGAAACCAGTCTTCGCAACAAACTGGAGGGGTCAAGTCCTAAAAAATAAAATAAAAAAAAAGTTTCGGAACACAGACTTCTGCCCCCCAATAATCACCTTGCATTAAACAGAAACACGAATATATTTATGCATATTAGGTTTGTACTGACACCAATTTTGTATGACCGAGTACCAGTACGAATACAATTTTTTGTAGGTCCTCACCGATACGGAGTAAGACACTTGAACGCTAAGGACATACAGGGAGCGTCCTTTCATTCCTGTGTGCGGAGGACGGTTCCCCACACGTCTCTGCATTCAAGCCACCCCCCATACCTCACCTCTCGGTCTGGGGTCCCACACAGGCCTGACTGTCTTGAAGGCAGATCTGCGGATTTATATCCCTCCCACAATCGTCGCGCCGGATGCAATGTCTGTTTCAGGCACCCCCGCCAGAGCAGGAGTGCCTGAAGGGGAGGTCATTTGGACCCCTGTATCTCCCCATCGCTGAGTGGTAGAGTCGAGAGGCCTCACTGGAAAGGTCACAGTCTGACCTTTCCAGCAGTACCTTTCTTTACCCTTATGTGCCAGGCACCAAATCCAGCCCATCTCTGAGGGGGGGCGGGGGGGCTGACATCTCAGGAGTGCTTCCTCGCGTCAACGGATATTGCGCGATGATGTCAGCAAGTTAACCCCTAGAGGATAGATAGAAAACACCCACACACGCAAGAAAAATGCGCATCATTTGACCGCTTTCACACCCACCCTAATATACGTCAATGTGTTCAGATGCTCTTTGACGGTCGCTGTGAAAAATGCGTTCGTTAGACCCTAGCCTAAGTGTACCCTATATAAAATGTAACCGTAAAAGGATCAGATGATAAAATGTGAAAGTTATTTTACATGTGAATATTCTTACCTACCTTTAGACCTAAAAAGCATTAAGACATTTTGCTACAAAATATTTTTTTGCAGAGCGAGGCAGGTGTCTTTAATCCATGTGTACAGAAAGCTTTGCACCTATTCGCTAAAGAATGGACGCGTAGACAAGAAGTATCCAGCCTGCTCCCTGTATAAAACATACCTTTTATTCTTGCCATTTGCGCTCACTCCTGTAACTCATGCGAAACAAAACACAAGTCGGAGGAGCACGCGGCCAGCTGGAGGGGAGCAGTCCCAGCCCCTCGTATACCGGCAAACCAGTCCAGCGCTGCCTCTGGGTATCAGTAGAGATATCAGGGCATTTGCATGAGAACCAATACCAAGTACTCGTTCAAAATGCTGGTATCGGCACCGATGCTACTATCTGTGCATTCCTAATTACCATTGAGGGTGTAATAGACAGGGGTCAGCAAACTTGGCTCTACAGAGGTTTTAGAACTACATCTCCCATGATGCTCAGTCTCCCATTAGGCTGACTGAGCCACATGGACAATGTAGTTCCAAGCATCAGGGAGCCAAGTTTGCTGACCCCGGACTAGGACATTTGTTTCAGATGAAGGTTTTGTGTATTCATTTTATTCTTTGGGGGGGGGGGGGTGTCACACCGGTAGTGATGCCCTGCTCCCAGCATCCGTTGTAGTGCTGTGACTGGGAGGGACACAATGTAGGAGGAGTCATACAGCACAATATTTTTCATTAACATCTTCATTACCGAGTGACGTCCTGAGGAGACCCCCGTCAGAAGCCACTGGTTCTGCTAATTAGCATACTGTAATAGTAACACTGAGCTATTTGGCCACTAGATGGCGCCATCTGACACCTGAAGAGACCAATACTGTATTGCAGTTTCAGTTCTTTGGACATTATACCCACAGGGCTAACATTGAGCTTTAGGGCGGAAAGGAATATCAAGATATCGGGGCACCAGATGGGGCCTTTGAAGCCATGAGAGCTCAGTAGCGAAGGGGTTAAAAGCACCCAATACTAAGCATTAAAATGCGATCCAGCATTGCTGAAAATGCACAGAACCTGCTGGAGCGAAAGCGCTTTAAAGCTGTATATCACACTCTAAACAACTGTCCTAATGCTGGAAAACCAACATGTCACACCCACAAGGTGACATCTTCATGACAGGATAACTAGAGCAGCGATTAAGAACCTCGATACCCCAGAAGCTTCTGAACTACATGTCCAATCATGCTCAAACCAGCTTTAGATGTGACCAAGCATCATGGGAAATGTAGTGCAGATACATCTGGGGTGTCAAGCTTCATCACGGAACTAGATTAGAGGATGGGTTAACCCCTCACCTCACAGGACCAATTACCTTCATACAGATCCCTGACAGAGCGAGAAGCACAGACATTACTGCGTGTAGAAACATTTTATTGCTTTGCCACAATATATAATCAAGGGGAGGAAAATCCTCTGTATCCAGGATGAGCTCATGGCCTGAGCAGCAGCTCCTTAACATGTCACCTTCCCAGCACCGTGTCCACATCAGTCCATTCTGGAGCAAGTCCAGCCAGTCATTGAGAAGTCAGGGTAAAGGTGGTGCAGGACAATCCTCAGCAATGGGGTGAGTCTGCAGGGAGCTCAGGGTCACACGTTCAGGCGGGTGGGTTGGATTCCTCATGTTCTGCCACATCCACAGGCTACATGAGCTGAAGGGAACTGACCTTATCATTCCAGCCCAAATGCCCATAGTTGTCCACCTCCTCTCCAGCCAGAGCCACCATTTTATTACCTTGATACTGTGCATGTTCATACAAGATCCAGGCTCCACCAATCACTTTGTGTGAGGAGATCTGGTCATTAAGTCCATGGGATCCCAGATTCTCCTGGTTTTTGGTCAGGATCACTTCCCGGCCTCCATAGTTGATGTGCTCATACACACGGATTTCTGGGCCGTCCAAGCCGCCTCTCACCACTTTGACAGAGCTGATCTTCTCCTCAAACCCAGGGAGGGAGTTGTAGTCGCCTGGTTTGTACAGCTTGAAGTCCCCCTTGTAGTTAATGTGCTCAAACACCACCCAGGGCTCTCCTCCAGTGACTCTCATGGACTTGGTGCGGTCATTGAAACCTATCTGTGTGAAGTCAGGGTTGTCAGCACCAACGCTCACAGAGTCTCCCTTCAGGTCTCTTTGTGAGAAGAGCTCAATGCTGGCCATGCTGTCTCTCAGGGTGACACCTTACACACAGCTGGGCTTTAGGATCAATGGAGTCTGATCTCTCACCTGCCCTGATCTCTTATATACCGTGTGTCCAATACAGAGGCTGTTACCGTGAAATGGGACTCAGCTAACGGCCATTAATTAGCCGCTTCATTAATTAAAGGCTTCATGTGTAGGTATGAGGTTATAGCAGGGTTGCCAGATCAGCCATGTTTTCCTGGACACATATAATGTATTCATGCTGATGGGCAGTGCATGAAAAATGCCACCCCGCAGCATGTAGACTTCATACACTCCAGGTAAGAAATAAGAAAGGAATCCCAGGTGACCTGCTTTAATTTCCTTCCTGCAGTATATGAATTATACATGTTGCAGGGCAGCACTTTTCCCTGCGCTCCCCCTCTGCATGAAATAGTAATAGGTGCCCAGGAAAACATGTCTGACCTGACAACCCTAGGTTACAATGATGGAAAGGAGAGAGAGGGGTTAATATAGCTGCAGGGAGACTTTTCTTATCATTTGAAGAATTAAGAGACTATATAGAAGAAATCTGATTTGAACTTGCTGTAAGGAATGGGTTAATATAGAGAATATGGATATTGCAAACGGCAAGGGGTGAAAAATGCCCCCCCCGCCCACAGCATGTAGACTTCATACACTCCAGGTAAGATATAAAACAGGAATCTGCCATGTCTTCAGCCCCCACTGCGCTGCCAGGGGGGTCTGGGCAAGGTCCTGTGCCAGGAGCTGGCCGGCTGCAGGCACTGGGGAATGGCCGTGCGGCGTCTGAGGGGGCAGGGCCCAGCATGGTCACAAGGAGCCGCCGGGTTTAAAACAGGGCGCGAGGAGTTGCCGCGTCGCCCTGTCGTGGAGTCTGATTCCCGCATCGCTGCCTACTGATTGATATTGCCTTTCTGTTGCCAACACGGTGTTGTATACCATCCCATCTCCTGTCAGCCTGATTTCTGACTATTCTCTGATTCCGATGGCCTGTGTGGTGTTTTGGTGGGTTAACCTCATGCTTGCCCAGGGCCGTAGGGAGGGCGAGGCGAGTGAGGCGCTCGCCTCGGGCACAGCTGCAAGGGGGCGCAGGCCAGGGGCAAAAATATTGCCGCCACCGGCCATTCTTCTCCGCACAAGCGGCCGCATGCAGCTTGGCTGCTCGCAGGGAACCACCTAACCAGCTCGCGAGAACACGGCTGCGCTGGACCAGCGCAGCCGCGTTCTCGCGAGATGGCGGATTTCATGTGAACACCGCAATCTCGTGCGCTGGTCAGGTGGTTCCCGGCGAGAGGCCAAGCTGCATGCGGCCGCTTGCAGGGAGAAGTACCACCGCGGACAGGAGCCAGGAAGTGAGAGGAGCTGGGGCAATATATCCATGAGAGCTGGGCAATATATCCATGAGAGCTCAGGGCAATATATCCATGAGAGCGGGGGCAATATATATCCATGTGTGAGCTGGGGGCAATATATATCCATGTGTGAGCTGGGGGCAATATATATCCATGTGTGAGCTGGGGGCAATATATCCATGTGTGAGCTGGGGCAATATATATCCATATGTGAGCTGGGGCAATATATATCCATATGTGAGCTGGGGCAATATATATCCATGTGTGAGCTGGGGCAATATATATCCATATGTGAGCTGGGGCAATATATATCCATGTGTGAGCTGGGGGCAATATATCCATGTGTGAGCTGGGGCAATATATATCCATGTGTGAGCTGGGGGCAATATATCCATGTGTGAGCTGGGGCAATATATCCATGTGTGAGCTGGGGCAATATATCCATGAGAGCTGTGGGTACTATATCCATGAGAGCTGGGGGCAATATATCCATGTGTGAGCTGGGGGCAATATATATATATGAGCTGGGGCAATATATCCAAGAGAGCTGGGGGCAATGTATCCATATGAGCTGGGGGCAATGTATCCATATGAGCTAGGGCAATATATCTATGAGAGCTGGGGGCAACATATCTATGTGAGCTGGGGGTAAATATATCCATATCCATGAGAGCTGGGGGCAATATATCCATGTGAGTTGGGGGTAAATATATTGATGTGAGCTGGGGGTAAATATATCCATGTGAGTTGTGGTAAATATATCCATGTGGAGCTGGCTGGATGTAACTAGCTCCTGAAAACTCGAAGGAGCCCTCAGCTGAGCAGCACCAGACCTTGTGAGGTCACCTGGCCCTGCTGCGTAAAAAATATTAATCCCCCATATAAAATTTATTTATTTGCCTTGGCCAGCAAAACATCCCAGAAAGACATTATCTACCTCCCTTCCCTGGCTGGAAATAAAAATACTTTATTTACCCCCCAGAATAGATTTTTTTTTTTTAAAAAAAATAATACATTTTCCCTAGCTGGAAGGCAAATTAATGATTTTTTTAATTTTATTCTGGGGAGGGGGGCAAAGAAATACTTTATTTGGCCACCCATAAAAAATAATAATATTTTTCTTTCTAGAGGAAAGGAGCAAATAAGGTAAAAATAAAAGAAACAAAAATGTGTGTTGTGTGTGCATAAGCATATCACAGAGCTACACAGCAGTAATGTGCGGTTTGTGTGTACAGTATAAGTGTATCACAGAGCAGCAAAGCAATATACTCACAGTAATGTGCAGTGTGTACAGTATAAGCGTATCACAGAGCTGCACAGCAGTAAACTCGCAGTAATGTGCGGTGTGTAAGAGCGTCTCAAATCTGCACAGCAATAAAACTCGAAGTAATGTGGGGGTGCACAATTTTCTGTTCTTGCCTTGGGTGCAGAAAGAGCTAGCTACGGCTCTGTGCTTGCCGCTGGGGTGTTTACACGCTACTGGGGAAGTGTTCCTTATCATCGGTGGGTCTTGTCTGTGGCCTCGCTAAGTGCCTTTACCCAACCGAGGATTCACGTTCGCCAGCCACAACGATTGTTTCAATCCGCGATTACTAAGTCCAATTTATTTAATGCTGATTGTCAGTGTGCGCTTACCCTCAACAATACTCGTTCTTGTTTGTACAACAGACCCCGAAGTGTATGTGTTGGCTCTTACCATCTAACGGTACCACTGACCTGTCCCCGATTATCAGCAAACATTAAAGCAACCTATTTCCTGACTGCCCTGCAGTCCGCACAATTCACCAACTGTCTGATCTGTTTTTCTCTGTATGTGCTCTATCGGTCTTGAAACCTTTAGTGCTTAGTAGCGACTCAGTTTATGGTTCTACCTCATTGTCACAAGTATCTGATTCTATGACATTTAATCGGTGTTTAAACGTCAAAGATTTCTCAGCCCTTAAGGATCTCAACTCCGCTACTCCTTGGTGGGCGATACCCCACCCGTTACAGAATCCCAGGTGACCTGCTTTAATTTCATTCCTGCAGTATATGAATTTATGCATGTTGCAGGGCAGCACTTCTCCCTGTACACCCTGAAATACGCTGAAATCAGACGTTACCGGATGTACCGTCGGGGAGAGTGTTCATTGGTGGACGATGATCTCTGTGACCGGTACTTGCGATACACTTAGCGTGGCGTGGATGGGGCACTGGAAGTTTTCTATATTTCGGCACGATGGCCTGGATCCTGACCTGTGTCCCCAACACCCACTTTCCAAGTGTCCCTGCTTGGGTGTGAAAAACGAACTGTCACTCCTAAAGTCCGCTTTTTAGAGGCTTCATCATTTATTTGGGGGTGAACCAGTGTCTTTTTTGTGGGTTTTCTTCCATATTCGGGGTTTGCAGGTGTTTCTTTCAGCAGTTCAACGTATATTGGGGGGGGGTGTAATTTTAGGGTTCTCCCTTTAGGTTTGGGGTGCGGGTGTTTACCAGAGCCATAAAACTCCCAGCAATGAGTCTGTAAAGTATAATAAACGCAGTGAGGTCACTCGGTGTAATTACTTTGCCCTTTGTATAATTTATATTGTTATTAATGCAAATAACCCCATAAGGCTCCGAAGTCATCTTAAAGAACAGATATGGCCCCGACATTCCTTTAAACACGAGTGGTCCTGTTTGGCCGCATGATTGGCGTTGAAATAGCTTTCAGCACCAAGGACAGGACCACCGAACGCAGCCGGACTGAGGAAGGAAAAAACAAAAAAGGACGTTTTGCTGCGGATGAAAAGAATAAACTCTTGAATAATATTTTAAAATGAAAATATTTTTTTCCATTGAATCCTATGGGCTTCACCTGTCGAACTGAATAACTTCTCTATGGGATAAACCTCCGTTCCGCGGCAGGGAAATTAACTATACTATTCATCATTTTTTACGTAAATTGTACCAGATCGTCCAACAAATCCCATTAAAATGGGAAAGAGAACGAAAAGTCACCGAACATGCGGTGACTTTTCGAATCTCTTTGAATTTCCCTGTATGTGAATCCAAGAATTTAGCTTCTAATCTTCTGCTTTAAATTGTATTAAGCAGGGATGTTATAATCTACGTCAATCACAATAGTTCTCCCAATTTTAATATACATTTATTAGGGCTAGACCGATATATCGGTTTAGCCGATTACTGATATCGGTATCGGCATTTTATTTGAGGATATTTGGACAAGTTGTTTCACTGCAGCTGCAACGTGCAAGATCCCACAGAACTGCAAATCCGGGGCTTCTCCCACAACAAGCTGTGAGCCCTCACTGCAGAACAACCCCTGCTCACTGACTATTGTGCATGAGCATGACGACCACAGAAATGGTGCTTCCCAGGGCCGGTGCTTCCACTAGGAAAGCTAGGCAACCGCCTAGGGCGCACTGCCACCTAGGGGTGCAGCTGGCCCCAACCTGGGTTCCATTATTGTACCCCTTCCTCATTGTTTGCTTTTGTAGCTAGCAGTGGCAGCTCACAAAGTGGACCCCCACTAGCAGCACAGAAGGTGATCATCTTATGGTGAGGCGCAGGCACCACCAGATGACATGCGGGTGCCACAAGAGGCAGATGAAAGAAAGGCATAGAAGAAAGAAAGAAAGAAAAAAAAGAGGCACAGAGAAGGAAAAGGAAAGTAAGAGGCACAGAGAAGGAAAAGGAAAGTAAGAGGCACAGAGAAGGAAAAGGAAAGTAAGAGGCACAGAGAAGGAAAAGGAAAGTAAGAGGCACAGAGAAGGAAAAGGAAAGTAAGAGGCAGAGGAAAGAAAAGGTTAAAGAAAGAGGCACAGAGGGCAGAGGAAAGAAAGGCACAGACCGATCCTGGGCTCAGCCATTGGAGGGGTAGGATGGGCACCCAATGACCATATGTGGCCCCGGTGCTCAGAGTGTGTGTGTCCCGCCCCCTCCCCCCCCCGTATTTCAACAGTTGATAATAATTTTTTTGGGGGGGGGGGGGGGGGTCGCAAGTAGCTCGACTTGCCTAGGGCGCAAAATAGTCTAGCACCGGCCCTGGTGCTTCCATCCCATCTGGCAGGGAATTCCCTATACCAGAGATGCAAGGTCTATTTCCAACAGCAGGGGTCAACAACCTGGGCCCTCCAGATGTTTTGGAACTGCATTTCCCATGAGGCTCCAAGAACCTAATGAGAAGCTGAGCATCATGGCAGATTTAATTCCAAAACGTGGGGCAATATTACAAAGTCAGTGCTAACTTAACCAGAGCTGTTGTAAACTTAACCCCATAGACTATAATGGCTCTGGTAAGTTTACAACAGCTCTGGTTAAGTTAGCAGTGACTTTGTAATATAACCCTTGGAGGGCCAAGGTTGCTGAACCCCTTACATACAGGATTATAGGAGGGATCTTTAAGAAAGCCAAGGACACGGTCTTATTGTTTGCAAAAATAAAAGCTTAAATAAAATAAAAATTCTTATTAAATAATTGAATAAATGAAGTGGATGTGGTGCAATGTTTAAATGTTAAACACATTGTAATATAGCCCAATCTTCGCAAAGACGCTCGCGCAAAGCGTGAACTTTTGCGTTAAACGTTTGCACGCGCAAATCACCGCTGGAATTACAATCCTCACGCGTTTTTGATCCGCCGATCAATAACATGCGTAAACCGGACGCACCCAAATGCTCGCGCAGAAATCAGTGTGCGAATTGGTTTTTTTCTTCACGCGATTCAGCCAATCAGAATTAAGAACCACAATTTTCTCACGTTAAGTTTTTGCGCCTTTCAAAGTCAATCTGAGCATATATGCTGCAGCAATAATACATGCACACACAACCTCTCCATTTTATTGGTTTGGTATGAGTAGAATGTGTAACTATACTTTGCTGCGTATTTTTTTGGGCTGCTGTATTTGGGTTCGGCCAGGACGTTCAAATTTGCCATTAACAGCAGCTTTTTAGGAGTTGCTAAAATTAAAATTATGCGCGCAAAGGCTGTGTGTTACAAACTGTGCGCTGGTACGCGAATGGTATTACAAACGTATTTGCGCTCACAATCTTAAGTATAGCTCGCGCGATGTACAGTAAATTCGCACAAGTTCACCCGCGGTAGACGATTACGTGCGTTCGTTGCGCTGACTATGTAATATGGCATTCGGCCTAAAGGGTTTTGCCCCTCGCGTTAATGTTTTTTTGCACCGGTGGAAACGTTTGTTGTTTAGCCCATTGAGTTCATGGCATAATGTCAGATTTGTGCCTTTTTTTCTTCTTCACAACTTTAAATTTTACAGAATATCGGCTATCGGCCAGAAAAGCTGCCGATAGTCGGTATCGGTCCTGAAAAAATGATATCGATCTATCCCTAATATTTATGTATATACACTGTTGCAACAAATACTTTAGATGCTTCCCATATTTCTATACTGCAGGTTAGAAATGTCAGTCTCTGATCTAACAATAACACAGGTCTGGAAAAAAATTATTTGACAGCTGTTTTGGTTATTCCACGTAATCTTTCAGGGTTATCCAAAGAGATCCGAATTGCTTGAGAAAGGTGACCGAACGCTGAAAAATCAGCGTTCGGTTACCTTTCCTGGCCATTCGGCTATCCAGAGAGCAGGCAATTCATCAAATCCTGGCGAATTGCCTGCACATACGGTGCCTGTTCGACGGCAGTGAAATCCCCATGAAAAAGCATAGCTTCGGCTATTCAGAGAACACAAACCAGCAGTGAAATGTTCCCCTAATGCTCTGCCATTCGGTGGTTTAATGCGACATGTTTATTCAGGAGAATCCCATAGGCTTCAATGTTAAAAATATTCCCGTTTTAATTCAATATCTAATAAACCGTTCATTATAAAATTCTGCAGCAAAAAGTCTATAGATTTTTTAGGATACTTTAAGCATTAATTTTTTTTTATTTTTTTAAGTTTACTTATTTTTTCTGTAACAGCCCTTTTTATTATCATTCCCTGGACCTCGTGCAAATTTCAGACATTTTCGCTCAGTAGTTTCTTTGCAAACAGCGTTTCATTTTCACAGATCCACACAAACTGTTTTGCTAATTTATTCACCTCCCTCGTCTGCGGTATCAGCTGCTTCGGCTGTGTGCCATCGGCTCCTGCTCTTTCCGTGGTTGTCGCAGGTTAATCCAGATGTTTTTGGGGGTTTTCGGCGTGCATCCGGTGAGTTTTGCGGTTAGTTTTCGTCAGCCTTTCCCTGCAATTCGGGGACCCTGTGGTGTTTGCTGAATACACCGCAGGGTCACCGAAATGGGATCGGCAAAAGGAACCGAATTGAAGAGAACCAAAAGTCACCGAACGTGCGGTGACTTTTCGAATCTCTTTGGATAACCCTGTAGGTTTTTTTGGTGTGCCGAATCCGAAAATGTCCTATGACAAAATGGAGGTCATCACGTTTCCTGACAATTTAGGTAACTGTTAAATAAGGCAATACTTCAAAATAAATGGAAATAAAACTTATAAAATTTAAGTCTATTAATCCTTTTTTGAACTGAACTGAGCTCACCTACACACACTGAACTCGATTCTTCTTCCTTGTGAGGCTCCTCTTGGTGCATTTACGCTTGTGAGTAGCATCTGGAATGTCTCTCTGAAGCATCCACCAGTAGTCTGCGATCATTGTAATGCTCCATTTTCCCTGGTATTTCCTTTCCATCTCTTTAATGTCTTGGTGGAATCGTTCACCTTGTTACTCACTCACAGCTCCAACATTTTCAGGAAAGTAGTCAAGGTGGGACTGGAGAAAATGCACTTTCAAACTCAGGCATCCTAAAGCTTGAAATGCTTTCGGCATTCTTCCGACTGAGGATCTTTGTTATTGGCTAAAAATTTCTGTACGACTTCTTTAAATGCAATCCACCCTTCTTTTGGGATCCGTCATGGTATTGACAAACTCTTGATAAACTATAAGCCTTCTAAAGTCTGGTCCAACGAACACACCTTCCTTCAATTTTGCCTCCGACAGGCATATACATGTGCTGGGGCATATCCCATGAGCTGGGGCAATATATCCATGAGAGGAGCTGGGGGCAGTATCCATGTGTGCTGGGGGCAGTATATCCATGTGAGCTGAGGCGCAATATATCCATGCGTGAGCTGAGGCGCAATATATCCATGCGTGAGCTGAGGCGCAATATATCCATGCGTGAGCTGAGGCGCAATATATCCATGCGTGAGCTGAGGCGCAATATATCCATGCGTGAGCTGAGGCGCAATATATCCATGCGTGAGCTGAGGCGCAATATATCCATGCGTGAGCTGAGGCGCAATATATCCATGCGTGAGCTGAGGCGCAATATATCCATGCGTGAGCTGAGGCGCAATATATCCATGCGTGAGCTGAGGCGCAATATATCCATGCGTGAGCTGAGGCGCAATATATCCATGCGTGAGCTGCTGGGGGCAATATATATATATCCATGTGTGCTTTCACTGCCTTCGAACAGGCATCGTACTTACTGGCAGTTGGCAAAAATTTGTGTGAGCATATGAGAGAGCTGCACAGCAATAAACCTCACAGTAATGTGCACTGTGTGTATGAGCAGTGTTATTTGGGAGTACGAGTAGTTAAAAAAAATCTGTAAAACTCGGGGGGGGGGGGGTGACACCATAAGTTACCGCACCGCGTGACACCACCCTAGTGGCACCACTGCTGGCAACAATAAATTCCTGCTTTTTAGCCTTGAGCCGAGTAACTCAGCGGCATCTTTGTGAAGATTCAAGTCTCTTACCTCATCTCCTGAGAAAACAATTTTGGTCTTGTATCATCTTCAAAGTCAGAACTTGG
Source organism: Leptobrachium leishanense (assembly GCA_009667805.1). NCBI lineage: Eukaryota > Metazoa > Chordata > Amphibia > Anura > Megophryidae > Leptobrachium > Leptobrachium leishanense. The sequence continues at coordinate 361,415,390 of CM019066.1, read as the reverse complement.
TTCGTCATCTGGTTCAGGTATGACTTCACCTTCATCGGAGCTAGGTATCTCTTCCAAGGTAGCAGGGAGCTTGGGTACTGGTATATCTGTGCCATGGGGGATGGGACCAATTGCTGAGTGAACATTGGAATTAAACCCTTTCAGATCGCATGAACAAAAGTAACAGTCATCACCTGTTTACCTTACAAATGAACCGGTTTCTAAAAAAAAAAAAATAAAAAAAAAGAAATTTTTATAGGCAAAGTCTTCAACTTGAACCTAGTTTTAGAATGAACTTGGATAAAAGTATCAATATACGATTAAACAAGATGGCTACAGGCATCCATTTTGTGTTTCTCTGAAAATACCTGACAGACGCTACCCCGAACACAAGCCGTAACTAGACCACTTGTGCATAAAAAGAACAAGGGATTGCATCTAAAATCCAAACATTTTTGCATTTTTATCCCCGGCTTCTATTTTGTGGTATTTTCCAAAATCTCAGCACAAGCCTCATTTTACAGCAGTGGTATAGGATAAAAACCAGTGCAGAAGCAATGGGTTGGAGGGGAATGTTTAGACAAGGCTGCATGGGATCTGTTGTGTTAAGGCTGCCCAAGAAGAGATGGCAGCCGAATGAGATCTGACAGTGGGCTAGTACTGAACAGAACCCCCAGTGGTGTCATTTACCTACAACCCCACACAATGCAAGTCAATTTTCTAGACTTCAGACCCAGAGCCCATGCTATGCCCCAGTGAGAAAGTGCAAAGATACTGTGGGATGGGGGAAATTGTAAACAAAAAAGGTCGCAGGATGCATCCATTTCTTTTAACATCATTGTTTGATGTCGTGTCTTTTTAAAAGCAGCACTGCCCTCCCTTATGTCTCCCATTACCATGTACATTGAGGCGCAGTCAGGGCCCCCATTCATACGGTATCAGCAGGTGATGTTGGGGTGAGGGCAAGTGTATCCTGCGTTGCAATGTTTTCCCAGACATTACTATTCCATGCAGAGGAACAAGTGTTGCCCTGCAACATGTATAATTCACATGCTGCAGGAAGGAAATCAAGGCAGGTCACCTGGGATTCCTTTCCTGCAGTAGACGGATACTACATGCTGGGTGGTGGCATTTTTACATGCGCTGCCCATCAGCATGATTAACCACTTGGCTGCTAAAGACGTGTCAGCGCATCCAGCCAAGTGGTTCTCCTGTGGGGAGGACGCACTGAGCGCGTCCTTGCACAGGAGGCAGCGATCAGTATTCCGACTGATCAATGCAGCCCCTAGTGTGGGCTGACATCTTGGATGACAATAAACGTCATCGTGCCAGCTAGATGACATAGGGCCCCCCCCCCCATGTGGGGAAGGTGCCTGAAGGGGAAGAGAAAAGGTCCTCTCTCCCGATCTGCTTAAGGCACTGCAAGAAGGCAGGCACCGCTTGGAAAAGCACACCCTGCCCTTCCAAGTGGTGGCTGCCTTTAACCCCTTGGGAGCTGGATCACGATTCGGTGCCGGATCAGAGACTGCGGAGCTGGTCAACATCTTGGATGTTGACTTCGTTTCTGGGTTCTCCCCCTGACTACTGGTGTCATCGCGCCAGTTTGGGAGTTAAACCCTGGCTGCCACCTATGGTGAAGAGGGGGGGGGCAGAGAGGTTAAGGTTTGGTATCATTGGTACAGCCAGAGCTTGGCCTTTCCAGTGATTATATTTTACATGGTAAAAGTGGAATCATTGGGAAGGCCATGCTCTGGCTGTTCCAATGATACCAAACATAACCATGTAAACAAAAGCACGGTTTTATTAATGCAGCAATATTGTTCCCATTGCAAGTATAAGTGTTACTGCAGCAATTTTTTCGGGGGGGGGGGGGGAAGAGAGAAGTGTTTAACAAATTAAACAAGCGCACCCCATAGAAAAAGGCTTGGATGCAAATGTGGGGAAACAAAAAACCCCACTTATCAATAAAATCTGAATTTGTCAATCTACAGTGTGATGTTTTTTGGTTATATTGTGAACCTGCCGGAAATAACGATGTATCATTTGTTGGGCCGTATGATAAAATGTGAATTTAAAAATGAGCGAAACCAGTGAAAATGAGCTCAGCACACAGGGGTGAGAAGTCTCAGCAGCAAAAGGGTTACATTTTGTATCCAGGAAAACATGGCGACCCTGTGTGTATCCCTGCCCAACTATGAGCAATGACAAAGGAGTGAAACGCATTAGTTGGTTTTGACGGTGGTTTAGGATTAATCCGAATGAGATCTGGTCCTTTTTGACCAGAGGGTTAATCCACTGCCTGACAGCGCCATGGTTACAGGATTCCTTTAAATCCACTGGAAACCCGCAAGAAAGCCTAGGGAATCAAACCCCCAGCATAAAGTGACCTGCCTGAATCAACCCCAGACATGGGGAAATCGCGCCATGAATTGTGGATACAATTCATGGAGCGATTTCCCCCATGTCTGGGAGTCACATTCAGTAAAGGGAGACATGGCACCGCGGCCGCTCTCCAAGGAGGTCAGTGATTCCCAAGCATTCAGGCCACACCTTTAGAGGGTCATTCACAAAGCACTAGTATTGAAGCAGAGGAACACCACATCACAAAGCAGCAACTGAAGCTCTTGTTCCTCTGTATTTTAGCCAATAGAGATGCCGGCAATATCCACAACACCACCGCTTAGTGAATAAGCCCCATAATCATTCTGAAGATGTCAGTTTGTGTAGCATTAAAGCCAGTGGATATGCAGGAATCTCACCCAGACATTCCAGCTTTACCATGATACCGCCAGGGTTACAATTCCAATGGCAGGAACTGCATTGCAAGAGAAACGGAGCAGAAAGCATTGGAAAGGGTTAACCCCGCAATATTATCCAATAAAATGATGCAGGTATGGTGCAAAGTGTAAAACTGCAGAGGTGCCCAGTGCCAGATGCAACATTTACCTAGCATCCCAATGTTGGGAAGCAGAGTCAGACATGTCCCACAGCCAAGAGGATCACAACTAGAAGATATTAACCCCTGCAAGACCATGATCAGCAGCAGACACAGCAGCCAGACCTGGAGCATTAATTTGTTTGCAATCGGTCTCCATAAAACAAGGCATCCAAAGTTATAGCATCTCAGACATGACACACAAGGCACTACATGGGTTTTACAAGTGAAGATCTGTGTAACACGGAGATATTATCTTGCTGCAGTAGCCCCTTTTGGCCAGTAGAGGGCAGTGTCTGCTAAAGGAGTGTACAGTAAACTGCATTTATATATTGGGGCCAAAAACACATGAACCAGTTAGTGATGAGGTTAGAGGGGGCTGTCACACACCTGCTCCCAGATACTGAAACCAACAGCTCCCAGAATTACTTGAATGCAGTAGATGGTCATGGAATCATGGGAGTTGTAGTGCAGAAACGTTAGGGAGGCAGTATTTGACAGCCCTGGGTAAAAGGATTAGTAACCCCCCCCCCCCCCCCCAACCTCACAGGACCCATTACCTTCATACAGATCCCTGACAGAGCGAGAAGCACAGACATTACTGCGTGTAGAAACATTTTATTGCTTTGCCACAATATATAATCAAGGGGAGGAAAATCCTCTGTATCCAGGATGAGCTCATGGCCTGAGCAGCAGCTCCTTAACATGTCACCTTCCCAGCACCGTGTCCACATCAGTCCATTCTGGAGCAAGTCCAGCCAGTCATTGAGAAGTCAGGGTAAAGGTGGTGCAGGACAATCCTCAGCAATGGGGGGAGTCTGCAGGGAGCTCAGGGTCACACGTTCAGGCGGGTGGGTTGGATTCCTCATGTTCTGCCACATCCACAGGCTACATGAGCTGAAGGGAACTGACCTTATCATTCCAGCCCAAATGCCCATAGTTGTCCACCTCCTCTCCAGCCAGAGCCACCATTTTATTACCTTGATACTGTGCATGTTCATACAAGATCCAGGCTCCACCAATCACTTTGTGTGAGGAGATCTGGTCATTAAGTCCATGGGATCCCAGATTCTCCTGGTTTTTGGTCAGGATCACTTCCCGGCCTCCATAGTTGATGTGCTCATACACACGGATTTCTGGGCCGTCCAAGCCGCCTCTCACCACTTTGACAGAGCTGATCTTCTCCTCAAACCCAGGGAGGGAGTTGTAGTCGCCTGGTTTGTACAGCTTGAAGTCCCCCTTGTAGTTAATGTGCTCAAACACCACCCAGGGCTCTCCTCCAGTGACTCTCATGGACTTGGTGCGGTCATTGAAACCTATCTGTGTGAAGTCAGGGTTGTCAGCACCAACGCTCACAGAGTCTCCCTTCAGGTCTCTTTGTGAGAAGAGCTCAATGCTGGCCATGCTGTCTCTCAGGGTGACACCTTACACACAGCTGGTCTTTAGGATCAATGGAGTCTGATCTCTCACCTGCCCTGATCTCTTATATACCGTGTGTCCAATACAGAGGCTGTTACCGTGAAATGGGACTCAGCTAACGGCCATTAATTAGCCGCTTCATTAATTAAAGGCTTCATGTGTAGGTATGAGGTTATAGCAGGGTTACCAGATCAGCCATGTTTTCCTGGACACATATAATGTATTCATGCTGATGGGCAGTGCATGAAAAATGCCACCCCGCAGCATGTAGACTTCATACACTCCAGGTAAGAAATAAGAAATGAATCCCAGGTGACCTGCCTTAATTTCCTTCCTGCAGAATATGAATTATACATGTTGCAGGGCAGCACTTTTCCCTGCGCTCCCCCTCTGCATGAAATAGTAATAGGTGCCCAGGAAAACATGTCTGACCTGACAACCCTAGGTTACAATGATGGAAAGGAGAGAGAGGGGTTAATATAGCTGCAGAGACTTTTCTTATCATTACAAGAGTTAAGAGACTATATAGAAGAAAACTGATTTTAACTTGCTGTAAGGAATGGGTTAATATAAGGAATGTGGATATTGCAAACGGCAAGGGGTGAAAATGCCCCCCCCCTCGCCCGCAGCATGTAGATTACATACACTCCAGGTAAGATATAAAAAAGGAATCCCAGGTGATGCTTTAATTTCATTCCTGCAGTATATGAATTTATGCATGTTGCAGGGCAGCACTTCTCCCTGTGCTCCCTGAAATACGCTGAAATCAGACGTTACCGGATGTACCGGCAGGGAGTGAGCGTGGAAAGTGTTCATTGGTGGACGATGATCTCTGTGACCGGTACTTGCGATACACTTAGCGTGGCGTGGATGGGGCACTGGAGGTTTTTCTATATTTCGGCACGATGGCCTGGATCCTGACCTGTGTCCCCAACACCCACTTTCCAAGTGTCCCTGATTAGGAGTGACAGTTTTTTACACCCAAAGTCTGCTTTTTAGAGGCTTCTTCATTTATGTGGGGGTGAACCAGTGTCTTTTTTGTGGGTTTTCTTCTATATTCGAGGTTTGCAGGTGTTTCTTTCAGCAGTTCCCTGTATATTTGGGGGGTGGTGTAATTTTAGGGTTCTCCCTTTAGGTTTGGGGTGTGCGGGTGTTTACCAGAGCCATAAAACTCCCAGCAATGAGTCTGTAAAGTATAATAAACGCAGTGAGGTCACTCGGTGTAATTACTTTGCCCTTTGTATAATTTATATTGTTATTAATGCAAATAACCCCATAAGGCTCCGAAGTCATCTTAAAGAACAGATATGGCCCCGACATTCCTTAAAACACGAGTGGTCCTGTTTGGCTGCATTATTGGCGTTAAAATAGCTTTCAGCACCAAGGACAGGACCACCGAACGCAGTTGGACTGAAGAAGGGAAAAAAAAAGGACGTTTTGCTGCGGATGAAAAGAATAATCTCTTGAATAGTATTTTAAAACAAACATTTTTTTTCCATTGAATCCTATGGGCTTCACCTGTCGAACTGAATAACTTCTCTATGGGATAAACCTCCGTTCCTCGACAGGGAAATTAACTATACAATTCATAATTTTTCATGTAAATTGTACCAGATCGTCCAACAAATCCCATTAAAATGGGAAAGATCGCTGGTCTGTTGTACACACATAAATAAATCATCTGAAGTCGTATCAGTGGAAGAAGGCGGATTCACCTCCATGTTGAGGGTTCGGTTGGAAGACAGACCATATATCGGATGAATACGGACCAAGTGGACGCCAGTAAGGGCAGCCAGGAATTCTTTGAGCTTCTGAGCAGTCTTTTTTTTCTTTTTCTCTGTACTTGGCAGTTTAAATCAGGCAGAGCATCTTTCAGGGAGCCAGTCCTGTTCAAAAATAGCCCCGGCGGCTTCTGACCCAGATCTTTCCTCTCCACATTCCTGTCGCACAGTCTCCATCAGGTGTCCCTGCTCTTTTGTCCCTACACTTCGTCCCGGTCAGGCTGAAGGCCAACAATGCAATGTCCCCGGTGTAGCAGACCCCGAATGATGGACCAAACTTTACTGATGGTTTTGTGAAATTTATTGCAAATCACACTGCAGGGAAAGCATCCGTTTTAATTCCAAAACTCACCGTAAGAGCTGCATGAAAACAACATAAAATACATATTAAAGCCTTCCGTATGTAGCGCTGGTTTAAATCCTGCCGCTGTAATTACTTGTTTCTGGGCACCAGGGGGAGATGAACGCAATGTAAACCAATACTGGACATTTTTGGACTACGTTTTCCAGCATGCTTTGGAGCAGGGACAGGAAGTGGGTGGAGAGAACCGAGAGACATCCGCAACCTCGTGCAGAGGAGAGCCAATGCGCGCCAAGGGGTGAATAGAGCAACACGCACGTGAGACAAGGAGCGATTGTGACCAGGCCGGAGCGCAGGTGCTGCCTTGCGGAGCTGGAGATCGGCCAAAATCACTTGCCAGAGACCTAGTAACCTATCGGAGAGAAGTTTATACAGATACAGAGCTGCAGAAGAACCCCGAGTTAGGAGACTGCGATGATCTAATGGGAGCACAGGCGGTGAGCTGAGCATCTTGTGGCAGAAACAGACAAGCGGATCCGGTGGCACAGAGTCCCAGTCAAGTCGAGCGGAAAGACGTCCTGGGTCGAGCAGAGCGCAGAGTATCTGGTGGATGGGTGAGAGGCCTTCCAGGCCACAGTGAAAATAATAAAGCACGCTGCAGTTTGTCTAAACCTACAGGGCCCCAACGTGACTAGTCGAAGACACATTGAAATCATTCACTGGCCAGTTGAATCTAGTACCCGGGTACCAACACACGCATACACATACAACTTCTTGGGACACAACCTGTACGGGACTCACACTCCAGCAACGAAGGGGTTAAAATTCCTTTTTCTTTTCCGCTGCGCGTGTCTCGTATTACGAATTCCTGTAAATATATATGTATACCGTGCTGCTTTTTATATGCCAGTTTATTTGAGACCAGTAAACTATATAATTTATAAAATCCACAACAGTGCTGGTGTATATTTATTCCCTAGTGCGGGGAGACTGACTCGAGGTTTAAATTCAGCGGCTCCTCCGGGAGTGAGCACTACATGTGGGGGCTCGTTTCCGGGATCCAGTCTCTGGAAAAACCGCATTTAAAGGCTTAAATATGGATCCAGACACTGCTGCCAAATGGTGTGAGGAGCAAAGTAGCCAGATAGAATTATGTATAGTCATGGATTTTCCTGCAGACACTTGGGCCGAAGATCAAATTCGCCGGGCTGTGGCCGAGCTGACACCAGATCATCGGGGGTTAATCCTGGACATTAAAGTGAACCCAGATACCTCTCACACGTATGTTCTTTTTGAATGGAGAAAGGGTGTTCCAGTGTGTCTTCAGGGCGCGAGCGTGAAGCTGACCGATGAGGTGGAAGTTCAACTGATTCAGCCAAGTGCGCCACGTGGCGATTACGCGAGTGTTCCCGCGCCAAGCCCGCTGGCCATGATCGGGCCTGAATTTATAGTGGCTATTGGAGATTTGCTGGCTAAATGTCAGAAAACAAGCCCTCCGCACACTAACTTTTGGTTATCGACGCTTGAGAAATTTTACAGGAAACGTGCCAACTCCGGCGGGAGAAGAAACCTTCGAAGAATGGGTAGAACAGGCGATGCAGGCTCTGGATGAGTGGGACGTCCCCGAAGCACAGAAGAAGCAAAGAATTACTGAGAGCTTAAAGGGACCTGCGTCAGAGGCTGTAAGAAACCTAAAATTTAGTAAACACGACTGCACCGCTTTAGATTATCTAAACGTACTACAGGAAGTTTTTGGGCGAACGAAAAAGGCTCGGAGCTCGTGTACCAGTATGAACATACTTACCAGTGGAAAGGTGAGAAGATTACTGAATATATGAGGCGTCTAGATAAGATTCTGCACCAGATACTTCTTAAGAAAGGGGCCGAACCCGCCGAAATAGATAATATCCGAATACAGCAGATCCTGAGGGGCGCTCAACCTCTGGATCCTGTGATGCTACAGCTGAGAACCAGAGAAGGTAACCGAGAATTGAAATACCTGGAGCTGATTCGAGCTGTCAGAGAGGAAGAGGCTCTCCTCGAAGAGAAATCCCTTAGGAGAGGAGAAAGAGTTTACGCACAACCCGTGAGGCATAACGAGTGTTTACGAGGGGAAGATGATTCGTTAGACACCTATGGATCCGAAGTGGACGAACAGGAGCATCTGGTTGTTTCTAAGTCCGCAGAGAGTGCTGCAAGAGAGCAAATTCTTCCTACATACAGTGAAATCCACAAAACTGTTAAGAAAGTGCAAGAAGCTCAAGCTGAATTGCAACAGGCACACACGGACCTGTGCCGAGTGCTTTTGAAGGTGGCAGAGACACAGACTGATATGCAGAAGTTCCTTACTGATATGCGGACAACTGGAGTTGCTGTCATTTCTGGTCAGGGCCCTTCAACTGAATCACCACAAGCAAGTGTGTCTCCGTCTTCAAATAAGAGATGTTTCAGTTGTGGAGAGATGGGTCATTTCCGAGCGCAGTGCAAAAGCCGAAAGCCTGAGAAAAACAGGATAAAAGTTTTTAAAAGCCTTGGAAGGGCTGCTATCTACCTCACCAGCGGGAAACGCCAGAGGGCCCAAGTGAAGGAGCAAACTAGGTGCCCAATGGTTGAAAACTGCTCCAAAAATCCAGCCAGGACTGAAAGAGTCACTCCCGTAGCATCCGGTCCTACGTCATGGGGAGGCAATGCACACCCAAAACCTACACGGGTCAGGAAGAATGCCAGGGTACAGCAAACGGGGTCTAAACTTCTTGCTACTACGACAAAGTTTCCTTACCAGCTGATAGGTCCTTCTCCCATCGTTCCAATCCAAGTAGAGGGAGTCTATACCAAAGCTCTGTTGGACTCAGGGGCTCAAGTGACTTTGATCTACCGAGACCTCTGAGAAGCACTTGAAACACATACCTCTACAGGGGCTAAAGGAACTTGAAATCTGGGGTATCGGGACTGAGAAACTTCCCTATGACGGATATCTACAGGTGAAGCTAGAGATCGGATCAGAAGTCATCGGACAGTCTGGGAGTTGTGATGCATTGGCCATTGTGTGCCCTCGGCCTGCAGGGGCCAACCGAAGTTCTATGATAGTGGGGATGAACACTGATCTGGTGCGACGTTTTCTGACTCCTATAGTACTGGAAGAAGGTTCTACCAAGGGAGTACACCCGATGTTGCGTCCAGTCTATCAGCGAATGGTCGAAGAACAGAAGGCACCTGCAGAAGTGGGACGCCTGTGGAGATTGGGAGGAACAGAGAAGGTTCTACAATCATGAGAAGTGTTGAGTTTTCAGGCTTCAGTCAAGTTGAATGGATCGCAACCAGGTCCCTATGTGGTACTGGAAACTGATTTTAATCATGGGAGTGAAGCCAGAGTCAAAATAATCCCTGAAATAATCTCCACCAAAGCTTTGAAACGAACACGAGGAAGAGTCTCAGTCAGTGTATGTAATGTATCCGATTCTCCAGTGATCCTGAAAGCACGAATGCCTATCGGGCAAGTGGCGTCCGCTACGCCTCTCTCTCCTACCGATTTAGGAGGGGGAGCGAATAAAGAGATTCCAGCTGACAGGTTCTATCCCAAGGACGCTCCCATCTCGCCTGAATGGAAGAAATGTCTTCAGTCCCAGGTCCTAAAGTGGAGGGACTTGTTCTCAAAGGATGAGTTCGACGTGGGCCTGGCTAAGAGTACTGAGCATCGCATTTGACTGCAGGAAGATAGGTCAAGGCGAGTTCCGCTGGGAGACTTGGATGATCTAAGAGAACAGCTGAATGAACTTCAAAGAACCAAGGTGATTCAAGAGTCCAGGAGTCCGTACGCTTCTCCCATAGTGATGGTTCGGAAGAATGGTTCTGTCCGTCTATGCATAGACTATCGCACGCTAAATCGGAGAACCATCCCCGATCAATATACCACTCCTCGGATAGAAGATGCCTTGCATGTTTGTCTGGAGCAAAATGGTTTAGTGTACTAGACCTGCGAAGTGGGTATCACCAGATACCAATGCATCCTGAAAACAAAGAGAAGACTGCATTCATCTGCCCACTGGGGTTCTTTGGAGTTCAACAGAATGCCTCAAGGCCTTACGGGAGGTCCAGCCACGTTCCAACGGTTAATGGAGAAGACAGTCGGAGACATGAACCTGATCGAGGTGTTAGTGTATCTGGATGACATAATAGTGTTTGGGAAGACTTTGGAAGAACATGAGCAACGGTTGGAGAAGGTCTTGAAGCGGCTCCATGAAGAGGGGTTGAAACTGTCCCTGGAGAAGTGTCAATTCTGTTTGCCTTCCGTTACGTATCTGGGACATGTTGTTTCAGCAGAAGGTGTTTCGACGGATCCTCGAAAGTTGGAAGCCGTAGCTTCCTGGCCTAGACCCCGAAATGTCACTGAACTTAGATCTTTCCTGGGATTCTATTACCGAAGGTTTTTAGGAGGGTTTGCCAAGATAGCTCAACCACTGAATAAGCTCCTGCAGAAGGAAGATGCAGAAGAAGGCCACAAGGCCTCTGACCGAAATCCGTCGGCTCCAGGGCCAAGGAAGGCTCGAGAATCTATCCAAGGAGAATGGACTAGTCAAGGCGAAGGTGCTTTCGTGTAGCTGAAAGAGAGTCTAACTCGAGCTCCTGTCTTGGCCTACGCTGATCCTCATAAGCCGTATGAATTGCATGTAGATGCCAGCCGAGAGGGTCTTGGGGGAGTCTTATACCAAGAATATGGTGGATTGTTGAGGCCTGTAGCCTACGTGAGCCAGAGTCTTACGCCTTCGGAAAAGAATTATCCTACCCATAAGTTGGAGTTCCTCGCTTTGAAGTGGGCGGTGGTCGACAGTCTTTCAGCTTATCTGTACGGAGCCGAATTTGTGATAAAAATGGATAACAATCCTCTTACCTACGTCCTTACTACTGCGAAGCTGTATGCAACGGGACATCGGTGGTTGGCCACTCTGTAAGGGTTTAGGTTCAGCCTGAAGTATTGCCCTGGAGTGAACAATCGAGATGCTGATGCTTTGTCGAGGACCCTACACTGCAGAATGGACTCAGTTAACTCCAGATGGGGTGCAAGCTCTATGTCAAGGAGCAGAGCGCCGGGTCAAGGGAGTGATTGAAGCAGAAGTCATAGGAGTTATGGCTGCGGCTGTTCCAGAGTTCTACTGTAATCCTACGCAGCTGAGAGATGAAAGTTTGCCTACTTTTTCGAAACAAGACCTGAGAGCTGACCAGGCTGGAGATCCTCTGATTGCATTAACCATGAAGGCCCTAAATGCGAACCAACGGGAAATTCTTCTGACAAATTCCCCAGAAGGGGCCAGATTGGTGTACAAGGAGTGGGAACAGTTGAAGATGTTGGATGGGGGTGGTCTACCGAAGGGGCCCCTCAAACGATGCTGGAGAGACCCAACAGTTGTTCCTTCCCACCAAACACAGAGGGTGTGCTACGGTCATTACACGAGGACCATGGACATTTAGGAGCAGAGAGAACTTTTAAGCTGGTGCGGAACAGATTCTATTGGCCCTGCATGAGGCCTGAAGTTGAACGTTACTGCCACTCATGTCTGAGGTGTATCCAACGGAAGACTCTGCCAACCCGAACTGCTCCAATGAGTCACCTACAAAGTCAAGGACCCATGGATTTGGTGTGCATTGACTTCCTGTGCTTAGAGCCGGATGCTAGTGGGCAGGAAAATATCTTAGTGGTGACTGATCATTTCACGCGTTATGCCCAAGCTTTTTCTTCGAGAGACCAACGTGCTCCTACGGTGGCGAAGGTTTTAATGGAAACGTTTTTTGTTCACTATGGACTGCCAAGGAGAATACACTCGGATCAGGGTAGAGACTTTGAGAGCTGGCTTGTTGGGCAATTACTGGAACTGCTGGGAATTCAGAAGACCCGAACTACACCATATCACCCTCAAGGTGATGCTCAACCAGAAAGGTTCAATCGCACTCTGCTAAATATGTTGGGGACATTATCAAACAGAGAGAAGCAGAGCTGGAGTCATCGCATAGCCACGCTAGTACATGCATACAACAGTACGGAGAGTGACGCTACTGGATACTAACCGTACCGTCTTATGTTCGCAAGGGAAGCTCGACTGCCGGTTGATTTGGCGTTCGGGTTTTCTCTGGATCAGACGTCTGTAGCCTCTCATAGGAATTATGTGGATAGACTTCGGAAGAATTTGGCCTCTGCGTTTGAACAAGCCCGTTTGACCTCTGGGAACAGGGAACAACGGAATAAGCAAAACTACGATTTGAAAGTTCGGATACAGGATCTACAACCCGGTGATAGGGTTTTGTTGAAGAACTTGGGTGCTTCTGCCAGGCATAAGTTGGCGGATAGATGGAGTTCTCAGGTCTACATTGTCTGCAAGCAACTGCTGGGTCTGCCGGTTTACCAAATTCGACCTGATGGAAAGGCTGGGCCTCTTAAAAACTGGCACCGAAATCATTTGCTACCTCTGAAGGAAGCTGTAAGGATACCAGTTGGAGACGAACTTTCTCTGCCGAACCCGCCTCATCCTGCTCCACGTTTTACTCCCGTTACTCGGTCTCAGCAGACACGAGTTGTTGAGGAAAGTGAGGGGGATAGTGAAGAAGAAAGTTTTTGTCTGGGTTGGGTGCGCTCGCCAGAGTCTGAAGAGGTCATCCCAGTTGCCGAACGGTGGGAAAGTAACCTGAGGCCTGAGGCTCCAGAATTCCAGCTGGAAATTCCTGAAACTTCTGAAATTCCTATAGTTCCTGAAAACGCGTCCTATGATTATAGTTCTATGCTTTCACTGGAAGGATCATACTCCGAGGAGATGTCTGTTCCAGATGTGGATGAAAGACTCAAACCCGTATCTGTAGTACTTCCGCCTGAAGAAGAGCTGATTGAGCCAGAACCAAAATGTTCTGTCCGACCCCCTCAAAAGACTCACCTACGACTCACCAGGACATAGCACTGAAGAGGCTGTTACCACAGTGTGAAGGTTGCCCAAAGTGTTTGCTATGTTAGCGGAGGTAGCTAGAAGTATGAGTAAACTTGAGAATGTATACCTAACCTATTGTATGCTTGCTGCTGAGCCTATATATATCGACTGATGTAATGTTGAAATGTGATGTAACTGTTACACCTCCTTGGAGAGACCCAAGAGTTCTAGGAGAGGGAGACTGTAGCGCTGGTTTAAATCCTGCCGCTGTAATTACTTGTTTCTGGCCACCAGGGGGAGACGCAATGTAAACCAATACTGGACATTTTCGGACTACGTTTTCCAGGTTTTTTTGGGGCAGAGACAGGAAGTGGGTGGGGAGAACCGAGAGACATCCGCAACCTCGTGCAGAAGAGAGCCAGTGCGCGCCAAGGGGTGAATGGAGCAAGACGCACGTGAGACAAGGAGCGATTGTGACCAGGCCGGAGCGCAGGTGCTGCCTTGCGGAGCTGGAGATCGGCCAAAATCACTTGCCAGAGACCTAGTAACCTATCGGAGAGAAGTTTATACAGATACAGAGCTGCAGAAGGACCCCAAGTTAGGAGACTGCGATGATCTAATGGGAGTGCAGGCGGTGAGCTGAGCATCTTGTGGCAGAAACAGACAAGCAAGACAAGCGGATCCGGTGGCACAGAGTCCCAGTCAAGTCGAGCGGAAAGACGTCCTGGGTCGAGCAGAGCGCAGAGTATCTGGTGGATAGGTGAGAGGCCTTCCCGGCCACAGTGAAAATAATAAAGCACGCTGCAGTTTGTCTAAACCTACAGGGCCCCAACGTGACTAGTCGAAGACACATTGAAATCATTCACTGGCCAGTTGAATCTAGTACCCGGGTACCAACATACGCACATACACCTTCTTGGGACACAACCTGTGCGGGACTCACACTCCAGCAACAAAGGGGTTAAAATTCCTTTTTCTTTTCCGCTGCTCGTTTCTCGTATTACAAATTCCTGTAAATATATATGTATACCATGCTGCTTTATATATGCCAGTTTATTTGAGACCAATAAACTATATAACTTATAAAATCCACAACAGTGCTGGTGTATATTTATTCCCTAGTGCGGGGAGACTGACCCGAGGTTTAAATTCAGCGGCTCCTCCGCGAGTGAGCGCTACACATACATAAAACGCTCCATAACCACGAAAACCTTTACATTTAGCAGTAAATTAATATGAACGGACCTTTTATTCCCTTTCGGGGGGGGGCTAGATGAACGGACGAGCCTAATAAACGTGTAGCAATTTGCACTAAATACTGATTCTGCTCTTTGCTGCTGTATTCCTTATGGAGCAGCATATCCCTAGACCCACTTCCTGAGAACAGGTGCTGCACTAAATGATTCCCCACTGCAACAGGGACAGTGCAAATGTGATCCATATTAAAACTTTCCAAACATGAAACCTGCACCAAACAAATAAGTCTTCTAGTAATGAGGTCTGTTATAACCGGCCTCAACGTGTCCTGTGTATTTCACAGAGATAATCACAGAAAGAACTGCAGCCACCAGCCCGATCTGAATCACGTGTAAGGGTGGGAAGAGGGTCTGAAACCTGACCCGGTGGAAACTGGAAATGTGGAAACCCCAATCCTCAGTACCCACTAACAGGCCAGGTTTGCAGGATATGTGAAGCACAGGTGATATGATTTGCTGCTCAGTGATTGCAGGATTCAGTCTGCATTTGTCCAAGGTGATCCATAGATTCTCTTGCCAGTACATGTGTTTCCTTTCGGATTGATTCTTCTGTGTGACTAACATTACGGGTTAAACATGGATATAAATTGATCAGACACCGTCCTGTGTGTTCAGATTTATTATGGAGTTGAAACAGAGGAGAAATATGACGATTTATTCTGTTTTAGCAGCGGCTGGAAGAAGGAGAGAGAGTTTGCCATATTAATACATGCCATTATTAAGGTGCGCAGCCCAATGTCTGGTTTGACGTAACCTCATGCCAATTAGGCCCGCACTCCATTTATAGATGTCGGAGATAATAAATCAGGTAAGAAACGTATACGAGAAACAAAATAGATTTGTTGTTTATATTTCTCATAAGTTCTCCTTAAATTCTACGTGTTTTAGTTTAAAAAAAAACTAAACTAGAACCAACCAGCTTAGATAAAAATATATATTACGTATATAAAAAGATTTTACTCTAACAATTCAAAAATTTATAAAACACAACATCATCAGCACACAGATCTCAAGCTGTAATATATTTTACAACAGGATAATATGTTACTGTTTAAATGGTAGTAACTAATACATAGATGGTTAGTTCACTTAATAAACATGTATTCCCAGCAAACCGGTATTTAAAACAAGCTAGTATCTCGTAGATATATATCTCTCTGCTACTTGGGTCAACAAAAAAATGAAGCTATTTCTAGAGTAATAAAAACCTTAGTGAATCCTCCCCTAATAACAAGAATTTAGCTTCTAATCTTCTGCTTTTAAGTTATAGATTATAACATCCCTGCTTAATACGTCAATCACAATAGTTCTTCCAATTTTAATATATACACGGTTGCAACAAATATATAAGGATATAACATTATCCTAAAGTATCATATGCTTCCCCTATTTCTATACTGCAGGTTAGAAATATGTCAGTCTCTGCTCTAACAATCTCAGTCTATATATTAGATCTCTGGCAATGAATATAATCTCTATTAAATCCCACTATTTGTTTCCCATACATTACCTGTCCAAGATCTGGATTCATACGTTCCTGCAATCTTTTAATCAGTGGATAATGTATTTCAGAGTTTGAGAGTATCTAACATATAAATACTCTCACAAAGTAATTAAGATGCAAATCAAATTTCTGAGTTTTCTCCTTGAGCATAACTCGTAGGGAATGCATAAGAGTAAGAAATAACATGAAGTCCTGAGAGGGAGAAGCGAAGTGTGGTCAGAGTTGAAGAGAAGTGATGTTGTGGAATGAATGACTTCTACTCATTGTGTTCTGTTTAGTAAGAGGAATTTCACGTCATTTATTACATACCTCCCTCTTTGCATATAACATGTCTGAGAATTCCAGATAACTGTCAACCTTTACTACACCACAAGATGGCAGTGTTAATTCAAAATAGTAAAATTTGCAAATCAAGAATATGCAGGGGTGTGGAAATCTAAAAATAAAAAAAAAATCCAATGGACTAAGTGGTAGTCCAATCTACTTGTCCTGATAAGAAAAAGAATTTCAAAATAGTGTTGAGGTCTTTATTAATAACAGCGTGCACATAATGCTATACATATAAAATTGCTAATTTAATCTGAATTGTATCATGCCCAGATACATAAATACAGACCAGATCATGCCCACTCAAGATACATATACAGAGACCTCAGCCCAAATCATGCCCACAGATATAGACCTCAGACCAGATAATGCCCTTATTGTGCAGCCTGCCTTTATTTTGCACGCTGCATACCTTGCCCATATGATGCAGCTTGCCTCTAAATTTTACACTGCGTAATGTGCCCTTATGCTTCACACAATACACAGGGCTCAGATGCTGCGCTTCCCATGGTTGGAAGTGGGGGAGGGAAGCGCTGGCCATGTTATTGATGTCATCCTTGTTACATTGTATCAGGGTCTGGCAGCTTGATACTAATGACTTGACATCAGCAGAGAGACTGAAGGTGCTTTAAAGTGAACAGGGGGGGGGGTGTACAGCATGTCAGTGCAGAGAGGAAGGGGGTGTATGATTTTTTTTTTCCTTGAATGGATATCATTGTATGAAAGGCAGTGGCTGCGAGGTGAGGGCACATGTCAATGACTGTGTGTGTAAGAGCGGCGTGAGGCTGCTGCCGCTAAGCTCCCCTTCCTCTGACGTGAGGTCGGTGGGAGGGATTGCGCCGCTCAGAGGACGGAATGTCCATGAGAACAGCCGTTCCTTCAACGCTTATGAGCTTAGTGGCAGCAGCCTCACAAGCGTTGAAGGAACGGCTGTTCTCATGGACGTTCCGTCCTCTGAGCGGCGCAATCCCTCCCACCGACCTCGCGTCAGAGGAAGGGGAGCTTAGCGGCAGCAGCCTCACGCCGCACTTACAATTATTGGTGACACATGCCCTCAACTCGCAGCCGCTGCTTTCACAATGATATCCATGCAAGACAAAAAAATAAATAAAATAAAAAAATCATACACCCCCCTTCCTCTGACGCGTTGTAGGTGGGAGGGATCACGCCGCTCAATGAGAGAGCGGAAGGAACATCCGTGAGAGTGGGTGTTCCTTCCACTCTCAGTGTACAAAACGCGATCCTCCTATGGTGTGTTCAGTTCGGGTTCGAAAAAAATGAAATATAGAAAATGCTTTAAAAAAATACTAAATCTAGAGATAAAGAGACTCTTTACTGCAAAATATTATAAGCATTAAGCAACGGTTTATTAGATATTGAATTAAAAACTAATGTGTACGTGGAAAGATTATCAACTCTAAATGGCCTTTGTTCACAAACGGGCATAACACCAGGTGTTTAGTCTGGTAATCAATTTGATTAATTGTACAATATACTGAGGGTGGGGTGGTGTCTGCTTCTGATTGAGATTTGAGAATTAATTTCCCTAAAACATCCTAATATGCTGCATTTAACTGGTGTTTGAAAAACACCTAAAAGCAATGTTATTTTTCACCTCGGGATTAAACATTCACAGGGTTATTCAGAGAGCAGTGAAAAGCAGGAGAATAACTGGAGAAGTGAAAATACTAGGTCAAAATAGCCAAACCAGAAAAATTCGCCCATTTATCTCGATTGTTCTCTTCTCTTGCCAGTTCTCCTGGCTTTCACCTCTCTCTCAGGGTTGTTCAGAGACAGGTGAAAACCAGGAGAATGGCAGGAAAAGAGAATCTGGACCAAATAGCCGGTTTGGAAAGTGAGAAGGCTAGGGTCAGACTAACGCATTTTTCGCAGCGACCGTCAAAAAGTGCGTCCGAACGCATTGCCGTATTTTTTCACGGAATGCGCGAAAACGGTCATACGATGCGCATTTTTGTGCGTGATTTTTTACGGATCCAAACCAGGAAACTTTGGGTGTCTGGACGTTATGTTGGCCGGACATGAGCAGGGTCTGACGTCTCCAAATCACGCACACACACACCGCTAGTGGACGCAGCGCACTCTGTACGTCCGTACTAGCGGTTCTGCGTTCTCGAAAAAAATGCGTTCATTTTCCACTTGCGTTGCACAGCCGGACTTTCGTGCGACCGTACTTCGTATATTGGCCCTCATTTGCTGCTAGTGTGGCCGTGATTAAGTGAGCCTAAACGCATGTTAAAAATTCGCTAGTCTGACCATAGCCTAAAATGGGAGAATTTTTCTGGTTTGGCTATTTTGACCTAGAATTTTCACATCTCCAGTCATTCTCCTGCTCTTCACCGCTCTCTGAATAACCTTGTCAGGGTTATTCAGAGAGGTGAAAAGCAAGAGAATAACTGGAGAAGTGAAACTTCTAGGTCAAAATAGCCAAACCAGAAAAATTCTCCCATTTATCTCACTTTCCAAATCGGCTTTTTGGTCTAGAAGTTTCCATTCTCCTGCTTTAAACCGGGAAAAAAAAAAAAAAAAAAACTTTTTCTGCGTGTCTGAAAATGTCTCTTTTCAAACAGACTGCCGCCCCAAGCAGTTGTTTATCGATAGATTAAAAGGAAAAGCATTTACCGTCATTTGAAATGTCATTTGTGTTGCAATACATCCTAGAAATCCGACACGTCACTGGCAGGTTATGGGGACCTCCTAGGCATGATATTTGATGGAATTCTCGTTTTTATTTTTAACTCTTATATCATGGAAAACTCCCTGTCCCTTTAAAAACATTTTTTTTTTTTTTTTTTAATAAACTTTTTGTCCTTGTTTCCTGTCCCCCAGGGCACTACCCGGACCCCCATACACCTTTCATGGCAAATATCTAGCATATATGCCCTCTTAGAGGGCACTCAAAAAATCCGAATTTTCAGCACATTAATTGCATGGGGGGGGGGGTTCGGGTCCAAACAAATGGGGGGTGTTCGGCTCATCCCTAGTATTGAAGCACAGAGGAACACCACGTCACAAAGAAGCAACTGAGGCGCTTGTTCCTCTGTATTTTAGCCATTAGAGATGCCGGCAATATCCACAGCACCACCGCTTAGTGAATAAGCCCCATAATTCTTCATATGTCAGTTTGTGTAGCATTAAAGCCAGTGGATATGCAGGTTCTCACCCCAGACATTCCAGCTTTACCATGATACCGCCAGGGTTACAATGCAAATGGCAGTAACTGCAATCGCAAGAGAAACAGAGCAGAAAGCATTGGAAAGGGTTAACCCCGCAATATTAACCAATAAAATGATGCAGGTATGATGCAGAGTGTAAAACTGCAGGTGCCCAGTGCCAGATGCAACATTTACCTAGCATCCCAATGTTGGGAAGCATTGAGTCAGACATGTCCCACAGCCAAGAGGATCACAACTAGAAGATTAACCCCTGCAAGACCATGATCGGCAGTAGCAGACACAGCAGCCAGACCTGGAGCATTTGTTTGCAATCGTTCTCCATAAAACAATGATGGCATCCACAGTTTCAGCATCTCAGGCATGACACGCAAGGCGCTACATGGGTTTTTACAAGTGAAGATTTAAAGGAAGCATTATTGAAGGCCACAGGAAATTGCATTCGGCTTGTTAGCAAAAACAAAAAAGGGAAGAAACCACTGTGGTACTCTGCAGAAGTGGCCAAAATAGTGAAGAACAAAAAGACAGCATTCAATAATTATAAAACAACTCAGAGTGAAGAAGATAGGCAAACCTATAAGATTAGGCAGAACGAGGCAAAGCAATTTATAAGAGCTTCCAAAGCACATGCAGAAGAGAAAATAGCTCAGTCAGTAAAAAAGGGGGACAAAACATTTTTTAGATACATAAACGAGAAAAGAAAAGTAAAACAAGGATTAGTTAGATTAAAAACAAAGGAAGGAAGGTATGTAGAAGAGGATAAAAGTCTCGCTGACTGCCTCAATGAATATTTTTGTTCAGTCTTTGCAGAAGAAAAGGAAGGAAAGGGACCTCAGTTAGGAGAGAACACTAAAGAGACATTTACATATCAGTTTACAGAGGAGGAGGTTCTACAGCAGCTGTCTAAAGTAAAGACAAATAAGTCAATGGGGCCTGATGGGATCCACCCTAAATTATTAAAAGAGCTCAGTGATGTAATAGCAAAACCGTTAACAAGGATTGGTTAAATAAATCTGTTAACGGGAGTCGTCCCAGAAGACTGGAAATTAGCAAATGTTGTGCCCATTTACAAGAAGGGTAGTAGGGAGGAATCGGGGAACTATAGGCCAGTTAGTCTTACGTCAGTAGTGGGGAAATTAATGGAAACCATGTTAAAGGAAAGGATTGTTGAACATCTAAAAACACATAGATTACAGGATCAGAAACAACATGGGTTTACCTCAGGGAGATCATGCCAAACTAATCTTATTGATTTTTTTGATTGGGTAACAAAAATAATAGACACAGGTGGTGCAGTAGACATTGCTTATTTAGATTTCAGTAAGGCTTTTGATACTGTTCCGCATAGAAGGCTTATCAATAAATTGCAATCTTTGAGTTTAGATTCCAATATTGTTGACTGGATTAGGCAGTGGCTGAGTGACAGACAACAGAGGGTTGTGGTAAATGGAGTTTATTCGGCACAAGGTCTTGTTACCAGTGGGGTACCTCAGGGGTCAGTACTTGGACCCATTCTCTTTAATATTTTTATTAGTGATATTGCAGAAGGTATTAATGGAAAAGTATGTCTTTTTGCTGATGACACAAAGATTTGCAACAGGGTTGACGTTCCTGGAGGGATCAGCCAAATGACAAATGATTTAGGTAAACTAAAAAAATGGTCGGAGTTGTGGCAATTGAGTTTTAATGTGGATAAGTGCAAGATAATGCACCTGGGACGTAAAAACCCAAGGGCTGAATATAGAATATTTGATACAGTCCTAACCTCAACATCTGAGGGTTGGGATTTAGGGGTTATTATTTCAGAGGATCTAAGGGTAAGTAGTCAATGTAATAGAGCAGCAGGAAATGCTAGCAGAATGCTTGGTTGTGTAGGGAGAGGTATTAGCAGTAGGAAAAGGGAAGTGCTCATGCCACTGTACAGAGCACTGGTGAGACCTCACTTGGAGTACTGTGTGCAGTACTGGAGACCGTATCTCCAGAAGGATATAGACCTCTTAGAGAGAGTTCAGAGAAGGGCTACTAAAATGGTGTACGGCTTGAAGGAGAAAAGTTACCAGGAAAGGCTTAATGATCTTAACATGTACAGCTTGGAAAAAAGACGAGACAGAGGAGATATGATAGAAACATTTAAATACGTAAAGGGAATCCACAAGGTAGAGGAAGGGAGTATATTTAAAAGGAAACAAAATAGCAAAACAAGAGGACATAGTCTTAGATTAGAGGGGCAAAGGTTTAAAAGTAACATCAGGAAGCATTATTTTACTGAGAGGGTGGTGGATACATGGAACAGTCTTCCAGTAGAAGTGGTAGAGGCCAAAACAGTAATTGAATTTAAGCAAGCATGGGATAGGCATAAGGCTATCCTAAACAAAAGATAAATCCAGGTAAAGTATCCATGTAATTGGGCAGACTAGATGGGCCGAAAGGTTCTTATCTGCTGACATTTTTCTATGTTTCTATGTTTCTAAGATCTGTGTAACACGGATATATTAGCTTGCTACTGCAGTAGCCCCTTTTGGCCAGCAGAGGGCAGTGTCTGCTAAAGGAGTCTACAGGAAACTGCATTTATATATTGGGGCCAAAAACACATGAACCAGTTAGTGATGAGGTTAGAGGGGGCTGTCACACACCTACTCCCAGATACTGAAACCAACAACTCCCAGAATTACTTGAATGCAGTAGATGGTCATGGAATTTGTAGTGCAGGAACATTGGGAAAGCAATATTTGACAGGCCTGGGCTATAAAGTATTAGTAACCCCCAACCTCACAGGACCCATTACCTTCATACAGATCCCTGACAGAGCGAGAAGCACAGACATTACTGCGTGTAGAAACATTTTATTGCTTTGCCACAATATGTAATCAAGGGGAGGAAAATCCTCTATCCAGGATGAGCTCATGGCCTGAGCAGCAGCTCCTTAACATGTCACCTTCCCAGCACCGTGTCCACATCAGTCCATTCTGGAGCAAGTCCAGCCAGTCATTGAGAAGTCAGGGTAAAGGTGGTGCAGGACAATCCTCAGCAATGGGGCGAGGCTGCAGGGAGCTCAGGGTCACACGTTCAGGCGGGTGGGTTGGATTCCTCATTCATGTTCTGCCACATCCACAGGCTACATGAGCTGAAGGGAACTGACCTTATCATTCCAGCCCAAATGCACATAGTTGTCCACCTCCTCTCCAGCCAGAGCCACCATTTTATTACCTTGATACTGTGCATGTTCATACAAGATCCAGGCTCCACCAATCACTTTGTGTGAGGAGATCTGGTCATTAAGTCCATGGGATCCCAGATTCTCCTGGTTTTTGGTCAGGATCACTTCCCGGCCTCCATAGTTGATGTGCTCATACACACGGATTTCTGGGCCGTCCAAGCCGCCTCTCACCACTTTGACAGAGCTGATCTTCTCCTCAAACCCAGGGAGGGAGTTGTAGTCGCCTGGTTTGTACAGCTTGAAGTCCCCCTTGTAGTTAATGTGCTCAAACACCACCCAGGGCTCTCCTCCAGTGACTCTCATGGACTTGGCGCGGTCATTGAAACCTATCTGCGTGAAGTCAGGGTTGTCAGCACCAACGCTCACAGAGTCTCCCTTCAGGTCTCTTTGTGAGAAGAGCTCAATGCTGGCCATGCTGTCTCTCAGGGTGACACCTTACACACAGCTGGGCTTTAGGATCAATGGAGTCTGATCTCTCACCTGCCCTGATCTCTTATATACCGTGTGTCCAATACAGAGGCTGTTACCGTGAAATGGGACTCAGCTAACGGCCATTAATTAGCCGCTTCATTAATTAAAGGCTTCATGTGTAGGTATGAGGTTATAGCAGGGTTGCCAGATCAGCCATGTTTTCCTGGACACATATAATGTATTCATGCTGATGGGCAGTGCATGAAAAATGCCACCCCGCAGCATGTAGACTTCATACACTCCAGGTAAGAAATAAGAAAGGAATCCCAGGTGACCTGCCTTAATTTCATTCCTGTAGCATATGAATTAATGCATGTTGCAGGGCAGCACTTCTCCCTGTGCACCCTGAAATCAGATGTTACCGGATGTACCGGCAGGGAGTGAGCGGGGAGAGTGTTCATTGGGGGACGATGATCTCTGTGACCGGTACTTGCAATACACTTAGCGTGGCGTGGATGGGGCACTGGAAGTTTTTCTACATTTCAGCACGGTGGCCTGGATCCTGACCTGTGTCCCCAACACCCACTTTCCAAGTGTCCCTGATTAGGAGTGACAGTTCGTTTGTTCACACACAAAGTCAGCTTTTTAGAGGCTTCATTTATTTGGGGGTGAACCAGTGTCTGTTTTGTGTTTTTTCTTCTATATTCGAGGTTTGCAAGTGTTTCTTTCAGGAGTTCCCTGTATATTGGGGGGGGGGTGTGGGTGTAATTTTAGGGTTCTCCCTTTAGGTTTGGGGTGTGCGGGTGTTTACCAGAGCCATAAAACTCCCAGCAATGAGTCTGTAAAATATAATAAACGCAGTGAGGTCACTCGGTGTAATTACTTTGCCCTTTGTATAATTTATATTGTTATTAATGCAAATAACCCCATAAGGCTCCGAAGTCATCTTAAAGAACAGATATGGCCCCGACATTCCTTAAAACAGGAGTGGTCCTGTTTGGCCGCATGATTGGCGTTGAAATAGCTTTCAGCACCAAGGACAGGACCACCGAACGCAGCTGGACTGAAGATGGAAAAAACAAAAAAGGACGTTTTGCTGCGGATGAAAAGAATAAACTCTTGAATAATATTTTAAAACGAAAATATTTTTTTCCATTGAATCCTATGGGCTTCACCTGTCGAACTGAATAACTTCTCTATGGGATAAACCTCCGTTCCGCGGCAGGGAAATTAACTATACAATTCATCATTTTTTATGTAAATTGTACCAGATCGTCCAACAAATCCCATTAAAATGGGAAAGATCGCTGGTCTGTTATACACACATAAATAAATCATTTGTAGTCGTATCAGTGGAAGAAGGCGGATTCACCTCCATGTTGTGGGTTCGGTTGGACAACAGACAATATATCAGGTGAATACGGACCAAGTGGACGCCAGTAAGGGCAGCCAGGAATTCTTTGACCTTCTGAGCAGTCTTTTTTTTCCCGTTTTCTCTGTACTTGGCCGTTTAAATCAGGCAGAGCATCTTTCAGGGAGCCAGTCCTGTTCAAAAATAGCCCCGGCGGCTTCTGACCCAGATCTTTCCTCTTCCCATTCCTGTCGCACAGCCTCCATCAGGTGTCCCTGCTCTATTGTCCCTACACTGTGCCCCGGTCAGGCTGGAGGCCAACAATGCAATGTCCCCGGTGTAGCAGACCCCGAATGATGGACCAAACTTTACTGATGGTTTTGTGAAATTTGTTGCAAATCACACTGCAGGGAAAGCATCCGTTTTAATTCCAAAACTCACCGTAAGAGCTGCATAAAAACAACATAAAATACATATTAAAGCCTTATCCATACATAAAACGCTCCATAACAACCACAAATCCCTTTACATTTAGCAGTAGATTAATATGAACGGACCTTTATTCCCTTTCGGGGGGGGGGGCTAGATGAACGGACGAGCCTAATAAACGTGTAACAATTTGCACTAAATGCTGATTCTGCTCTTTGCTGCTGTATTCCTTATGGAGCAGCATATCCCTAGACCCACTTCCTGAGAACAGGTGCTGCACTAAATGATTCCCCACTGCAACAGGGACAGTGCAAATGTGATCCATATTAAAACTTTCCAAACATGAAAACTGCACTGTTGAGGAATATTTTAATCTTTCTATATATGCGTATTCTTATATAAAATTGATCCTCAGATAAACTCTTTGTATCTTGAAGTCTTTTGGGTCAGAGTGGGAAACAGATGTTGAACACCTGCCTCAATCCTTGAAGGATCATCAATTATGGCTTCCAGCATTTATTGAGGAAGGAGACATTAAGTCAACATCCTTGTGGCCTTCTGACACAAAGACTCTAAAGTTACTGGCCTAAAAGCTCTCTTTGATGTAAGGAACTGATCATTGATTAAGTGTAACAGGATGTTGTAAAGCGTCTCACTGTTTAGGGTTAATTTGAATAACATACTGTATCTCAGCTCTTTTGTTTGAAATGGTTTGGAAAACGCGGCAAAAGCTGAAACCAATTAGAGGTATTACAGGATGTCTTTTACTGTGTTACTGTGACGTCAATTTCTGTACTTAAGGAGACCATGTGTTTGGTTCTTCAGAGGGAAACAACTAAAAGACTTAGAACCTATATTTGTGAGAAAGAACAGGGACTGACCAGCACCAGAATATAACATCACAACATGCACCAAACAAATAAGTCTTCTAGTAATGAGGTCTGTTATAACCGACCGCAACGTGTCCTGTGTATTTCACAGAGATAATCACAGAAAAAACTGCAGCCTCCAGCCCGATCTGAATCACGTGTAAGGGTGGAAAGAGGGTCTGAAACCTGAACTGGCCCGGTGGAAACTGGAAATGTGGAAACCCCCAATCCTCAAGACCCACTAACAGGCCAGGTTTGCAGGATATGTGAAGCATAGGTGATATGATTTGCTGCTCAGGGATTGCAGGATTCAGTCTGCATTTCTCCAAGATGATCCATAAATTCTCTTGCCAGTACATTTGTTTTCTTTCGGATTGATTCTTCTGTGTGTCTGACATTACGTGTTAAACATGGATATAAATTGATCAGACACCATCCTGTGTGTTCAGATTTATTATGGAGTTGAAACTGAGGAGAAATATGACGATTTATTCTGTTTTAGCAGCGGCTGGAAGAATGAGTGAGAGTTTGCCATATTAAATGGTGCACAGCCCAATGTCTGGTTTGACGCAACCTCATGCCAATTTGGGCCGCACTCCATTTATTATTATTCTTTATAAAGCGCCAGCATATTCCGCAGTGCTGTACAATAGGCACAGTATAGACAGGGTTACAATACATTGAACAACATTTGACAAACAGTACAGGAGGAGATGAGGGCTCTATTCCCGTAGGAACTCACAATCTAGGAGGGTTGGGGTTGGAAACAGGAGGAGAGGACTGTAAGGTGAGAGTGATTGATGGTTGCGTCAGTGAGTTGGGTGGTAGGCTTCCCTAAATAGGAACGTTTTAAGGGAGCGTTTGAAGGAAGAGAAGTTAGGGGAAAGTCTGACAGTATGAGGGAGAGCGTTCCAGAGAGTGGGGGCTGCGCTGGAGTTGCGGGACTGGAGGAAGGAACTGCAAGGCCCACTTTTTACTCTGGGTAAATGCACATCTATATCATGCTTTCTCTCACGCTTCTACTCTTTACTTCTACCTTTCTCCTTAAATGGAACTCCTTCCCCTCTCCCTCCTCTCGTCCCACATGATGGCCTCACATGAGCTCCTTGGATTCCTCAGAACATGGTCTCCCTCTAACTCTCGTGCTGCCAATCACTTCCACTCCCACAAATCCCATTCCCACCTTCTCTTTCTCACCCTCCTGCTGTTGCTCTATGCAGGTGACATATCCAATACTTCCCTCTCATCCTATCTCCATCGCACATAAATAACCTCCCTGCAAGCCCAGCAACCTCATTCCCATAAACCCTCAGCGCCTGTCCTCTTTCTCCTGTGCCCTCTGGAACGCTCGCTCTGTGTGCAACAAACTCACAGCAATCCATGACCTCTTCCTTTCAAACTCCTAGCTTTAACTGAAACCTGGCTAACTCCCTCTGACACGGCCTCCGTTGCTGCTCTCTCACATGGCGGTCTACACTTGAGCCATTTATAGATGGCGGGAGATAATCAGGTAAGAAATTTATACGAGGTACAAACAAAATAAATTTGTTGTTGTTTATATTTCTCAGAGGTTCTCTTCAATTCCTTTTAATTGTACGTGTTTTAGTTTTAAAAAAAGTAGAACCAACCAGCTTAGATAAAATTATATATTACGTATACAAAAAGATTTTAAATCTCACAACATAATCAAAAATTTATAAAACACAACATCATCCATCAGCAGATCTCTAGCTTTTAATATATTATCCTGTTGTTATTAACTAACATATACAGTTACTGATTAAAAGTAAATGGTAGTATCTAATACATTGATGGTTAGTTCACTTAATTGTTTTCTTTAAGCAGGATGTTTATTAACATTATTCCCAGCAAACCAGTATTTAAAACAAGCTAGTGTCTCGTAGATATATATCTCTGTGCTACTTGGGTCAACAACAAAAAATTGAAGCTATCACTAATTCTATTTCTAGAGTAACAAAAACTTAGTGAATCCTCCCCTAATAACAAGAATTTAGCTTCTAATCTTCTGCTTTAAAGTTGTAGATTATAACATCCCTGCTTAATACTTCAAAATAGTTCTTCCAATTTTAATATATACTGTTGCAACAAATATATAAGGATATTAAATGATCCTAAAGTATCAGATGCTTCCCATATTTCTATACTGCAGGTTAGAAATATGTCAGTCTCTGCTCTAACAATAATCTGAGACAATCTCAGTCTAATATATATATATATATCTCTTGCAATGAATAATCTCTATTAAATCCCACTAATTGAATCCAGATCTTGGACAGGTAAACGTTTCTGCAATCTTAATCAGTAAATATAATGTATTTGAGAGTATTTATAATGTTAAAGAAATTAAGATGCAAACAAATTGCTGAGTTTTCTCCTTGAGCATAACTCGTTGTGAATGCATAACAGCATAAGAGTAAGAAATAAGAAGATTTGAAGTCCCGAGATGGAGAACTGAAGTGTGGTCTGAGTTGAAATGAAGAGAAGTGATGTTGCGGAATGAATGACTTCTACTCAGTGTTCTGTTTAGTTCTAGAACAATTTCACGTCATTTATTACGTACCTCCCTCTATGCATATAACATATGTCGGAGAATTCCAGAAAACTGTCAACCTTTACTACACCACAAGATGGCAGTGCTGATTTTCAAATTAAAAATTACTCAATTCAATAGTAAAATTAAAAGACAGATCATAGGTCAATATTCTTATCGAGTTTGAACAAAAGAACCTCAGTCTCTTCAGACAGTGTCTCGGGTTGTCATATTTGATTTAATATTAAGGATCCCTCTTTCTCTAGCCATCAAGGTTTTTCTAAAGTACTTCAGTTAGCTAATTTCTATTCTTCAGTAACTTACATAGAATATTTCGATTATATACTTTCGTGGATAGGTAGCATATATATTTGTGCATATAAATTATGAATTTTTATTTTAAACACAAAGACTGCTTGGACAAACCTATAAATTGTCTATGACTAGCACTTCGTCTTTACAATATATCAAATAAAATTTCCACAACAAAGGGAGGATGTCTTTATTATGTGGACATTATACTCTAGGATGTGTGTGTTTTATAAATTGTCATCTGTTTCCCTGTGTCAGATTAAACCGAGAAACGCTCTGGCAGAGGGTACTTGGGTTTAATTAGAACCAGTGGCAAAACCGTCAGTATGAAAACCTTCTCTTGGGTTTAGAGACGTGTTCTCCGTGTGTGTGGGCGTTTGGCGGTTTGTGAGCACTAAGTGCAATGCGCTGGGCTTCTTACCTCCCAATATCTATGCACATTCAATAGGTCAATATTCTTATCAAGTTTGAACAAAAGAACCTCAGTCTCTTCAGACAGTGTTTCGGGTTGTCATATTTTTTTAATATTAAGGATCCCTCTTTCTCTAGCCATTTCAAGGTTTTTCTAAAGTACTTCAGTTAAACAGCTTATTTCTATTCTTCAGTAACTTCTACTGAAAAATATTTAATATTATTTTCTGTGCTACTAGTATAGAATATATATTGATTATATGTACTTGTGGATAGGTAAAATTTATATGCACAAATATGTCAATTTTTATTTTAACAAAGACAATTTATAGGTTTGTCCAATCGGACATCAGTCCCGTGAGCGCTCACTTTTGATCCCAATGTGTTCTACACCTATCTGGTAGTGCTTTTCTCAGTGTAGCTGTCATGGACTCAAATCCTACAGTATAGGGACACAAATACAGAAAATATGGTGCAATATTGTTTATACAAAAAATTAGAGGTTCACAAGTTCTCACTCACAAAAGGGGAGCCTCAGTTTGGCTCAAGTGACGGGCCTTCACTTGAAGAAGGCCCGTCACTTGAGCCAAATTGAGGCTCCCCTTTTGTGAGTGAAAACTTGTGAACCTCTAATTAATTTTTTGTATAAACAATATTGTACCATATTTTCTGTATTTGTGTCCCTATACTGTAGGATTTGAGTCCATGACAGCTACACTGAGAAAAGCACTACCAGATAGGTGTAGAACATCATTGGGATCAAAAGTGTGCGCTCACGAGACTGATGTCCGATTGTATTTATTTGTGTGGGGTGCACGTGGGTGTTGGAGCAGCACAAAATTGTAAAGATTTATACTGTAATTTCAGCATCAACTATTCACTTTTTGCTCATGGGCTATCGCTATATGACTATGATATATTGTACAGACTAAGTGCTAAAGACATCCTCCCTTGTCTAGCGATTATATTTAAATACATTTACCTTACAATGAACCTGTTAAAAAAAAATATATATCCAAGTTCATTCTAAAACTAGGTTAAAGAAAAGACTTTTATATGCAAAGTATTTATATATGATTAAACAAGATGGCTACAGGCATCCATTTTGTGTTTCTCTGAAAACACCTGACAGACGCTACTCCCGAACACAAGCCGTAATTAGACCACTTGTGCATAAAAGAACAAAAGGGATTGCATCTAAAATCCAAACATTTTTTGCATTTTATCCCCGCTTCTATTTTGTTGTATTTTCCAAAATCTCAGGACAAGCCTCATTTTACAGCAGTTTTATAGGATAAAAACCAGTGCAGAAGCAATGGGTTGGAGGGGAATGTCTAGACAAGGCTGCAGGGGGATCTGTGGTGTTTAGACTGCCCAAGAAGAGATGGCAGCCGAATGAGATCTGACAGTGGGCTAGTACCGAACGGAACCCCCAGTGGTGTCATTTACCTACAACCTCACTGAAAGGTATTTTAATATGATGATAGGTAGTTCTTTAATTTTGCATTAGTGTGAAATCCACCCCCCCCCCCCATTATAAGTGTCAAACCCTGCAAGTCTTTTACTTGCATAGGATGTTAGCCTGTGGAATTTAGCCATTTCCTTTGTATGCAGGAAAGGGTGTGTGAACAGTGTAAGCTAGAAAAAAAGCCATCTCTGAATCAAATGTAGTAATTTTGTCTCACTGTTGGTTGAACTCTGACGTAGAAATGTATCTGCTCTGATTGGTTGTTGTATCACATTCCTATGTTGGGAGTGAACATTGCAGGAAGTTTTTATATATATAACGAACATTTCTATTGGATGTTGAAATAATAAACGGACCTGACAGACCACTAACTGATCAGATGATAATCTGCCATATCTCGGTGTGGTTGTGTCTATCGTCTCCTCTGATCAGAGTCGCACAGTGCCTTACTTCGGTTTTGATATATAAAAGAAGAAACTTGAAAAAGGTTTATGGTAATTATAATGGAAATCTAGAATTTAACAGTTGGTGTCAAAAGTGGCATTTAATAATTCAATTGTCTGATATGATTTATTTCATGTTAAACAATTGCCTATATAGATAAAAGAATCTTTGCTTCCATGGGGAGGCTGCCTGTGAGAGCCACTGTGTTGTTGTAGGACGCTCTGTTTGTTTTTCTTTGATTCTTGTTTGTTTAGCTTAACTCACCTGATAGAGAACTGTTAATGAGCGGTGACTCACACATTATGTTGATGTACCCTGAAAAGTTTTAGTGCTGAGTATTCATTATGTCACTCACCCGGGAAACTGAAAGATGTTTCTAGCGTGGAGTAAATGTGTTTGTCTTTTTGTCCATAGTGTAGCTCCTTTGTGTTCTGGAGTTCTGGCTCGTAGCATTTTATTTTAATTGATTAGGTCCGGTTTCTTCTTTTGTAGTAATTTTGTCGCTGCGCGACGCGACACAGCGCGACGCGACGCAGCGCTGCGGAATATGCTGGCGCTTTAGAAATAAAGAATAATAATAATAATAATCTCTTGCATTCTTGGCATTTTTTTTATTTTTTAAATTGTTATTTATTTTATGCTTTACTGTATGTTCGCGCTGTCTTATTTTATAATTTAACTGATTCTAAAAGGATTTGCAAACTGTTTTTTCTTTCAGATGTCCCTTTTTTTTGTTTTTTTATTTTTTTTATTTTGTTTCTTGCCATTGATTACGTCTGTTTATTTAAATGTTTGTCTTTACTAACTATTAATATATGTGTTTATCAAAACTACGAAATATAAAAAACACTATCTTTGTTTTGTACGTAATTTATGTATAGGGACTGCTTCTCTTAAAACAGGTTGCTTTGTTTCTGTGTCTTTACTGCCTTGCCTCGTGTAAAAAAAAAAAAAAAAAAAAAAAGGCACAGGAAATGGAGACAATAGGGCCTTACTTTTACAGTAAATTTCAAAAATGACTGCTTTTTTTATTCTTAGCTTATGTTTGAAAGATGAACATAGAAAGTCAATACTTTGACAAGGCAGGTTACATGTGAATGTTATATCATACATCAACTTATAACATACACAATTTTTTTTATATCAAGGTGATGGGCTCAATCTGCCTTAATATAAATTATACATTTTCCCAAAAGAGGCGTGGTCGGTTATTTTCCTCTGGTCTTTGTTTGAGTCCAGCACTAAGGGATTGACCGCACCTTAATATAGGTTATATGTTTTGCCAAAATGGCTGACTGAGATCATTTACAGTGTTTGTAACTTGTATAATGGAATATATATGTAGGTTCATGTTTAGTTGTTTGGAATCTAACAGGATGAAGTGATATAAAGCTGAAGGATTTGAGTGAAAGTTTAAAGGAAAGCGCCTACAGGTTTAGTAGCGCTGTACAAAGGAAATTAGGCAGATTTCAAATGAGAGAAGGTGGTTTTTTTTGGTTTTATTTTAGTTGACTAAGGGAGATGGAAGGTTGTAATTTAGTATCCTGACTGAGTATTGTTTGTTTTCTTTTTCTGCATTGGTAGCCATATGTCTAGTTTTATTTTTTGCTATCTGATGTTTTTGTTTTTTGGTGTGAAGTGCAACAACGTATGACTGTGCCCCCATTGAAATTTTCTTGGAGGGAATAAAACAGGTTGTAAAATAGCTGCACAAACACCTCACGTTTGAATGTTTGTTTTTAACCAATATCCTTAATAAAGATTATTGATGTTTATTAAGAATCTTTTTCTCTGAGTTTCCTCTGAGAACTTTGTGCTAATTAACGCGTCAAGTTTTAAACATGCCCTTCTATACTTTCTTTCCCAGTTTATGATATTTTTGTTATGTGTTTTTTTATTTGAATTGAAGAGCATTGAGAAAATTGGTGACCATTGCAAAAGTAAAAAAAAAAAGTTTTCACAATTTTCTCCTAGCTCCTCCATTTTCTCTCTCTCTCATGACCACTCTTTTGTGTCCAAAAATGTGTTGCATTTTGTTGCCCATTTTAAAAGTATTTTTAACATATGAATTTTAAAGTTTTTGACAGGTTAATAATACATTTTTTCCCAAGTTTTTACTTTACCCATGCATGCCAACTTTGCTCAAGCTAGATGGAAGATTATTGAATACCAATATTGATAAAGCTGTTGGAATTGAAGGAAATTTACTCAAACACATTATCATTTCACATTGCAATGTTTCAACCGGATAATAAGGAATTATCAGACACCAAATTTATCAACAACTCCTCAATAAATCATGCGATTAAAGAAGATCATTGATTTGGAAATAAAACTTAAGACATGTCAGTTTTACAAAACCGTTATTTTCAACCAATAAGACAAAGAAAGAAGAAGATAATGTATTTTTATATGCTGATGGATTGTCTTTGTGATAATTATTTTGTGTCTTTTATTATTTTATATTTTGTTCGGTTACAATCAATATTGTTCAAATTCCCTGACACATTTAGGATTATTGAAGATCACATCCAATTAAATTAGAGTTAATTAATGTATTTAGGAACATATAAATTTAATGCATTTGCATAAATACATTTCATGACATATATAGTGGTAAATGGAAAGTTGTAATGCGGTAAAATTAAAGTTGTTTTTATTTTTTGGATTTTATTTGAGGGATTGGTGTGTTTTATAAACACCAGGTTTGTTTCAAAACACCGAACAAGACTGAATAGGATAGTAGTTAAATATTTTTTTTGTTATTTAGAATGGGTGGAGTATGCACTTTGGCTATTTCCCTTGAGCCAAAGTTGCATATATATTTTTTTCTCTAACAATGGGTCAGAAGTAGTATAATTTTCTTTGAGGGGAAATTTTAAACTTTATTATCTGTGTCTCTTCTTGTGAACTAACATTTTTATTGTTTTCGTGTACTTGAGAGTGATAATGAATGAATGGATGTATATGATTAGCGGGGAATACCATATTTTCTTTTTTTCTTTTCTTTATTGTTGCTACAACCGTATCACAAAGAAACCTGACAGTCACAATGACTGCATATGGAATGAATCATGGACAGTGTCAAGGTCAAAGGTAATAAGCAACCAGCGCAAAGAGACAGCTTGTTCAGGAGTCCCTATGGTGGGAGCTCTGATGACATTTAATGATTATGCGTCTCAAGCTGGGACGTTGAAAAAGACCAGACCTTGATCTCGCACTGTGGACTACGGTATTAGATTATGGAATATTTTTTTTATTTAATCCCCTAGATAAGTGTGAGAAAGGAATGGATTTGCGAAAATGAGAATGTATTTCTTGAGAGTGTGTATGAATGCAGGTGTATATGCGGTCTGTGGAGTGAAGCTGAACATAGGAAAACACACAGATATAGATCTGACTCAGGTTATTTATCTAATAATCAACATTTTACATTCAAGTTATTATACTTTTCTTGTTCGGTGAATTATATTTTGGGAACTGGGAATAAATAGTTATTTAATGTCTAGATTAGGTATTTTTTGCCTACGCTCCAAGTGTGGTTCGCTGGTAGAGTGAATCTAGATAGATAAGTATATTTTATGCTCATAAAGGGCCTCCTTGGGGAATCCTTTTCGTATATCGTACAGGTATTAGGCAAGGATACTATGGCCCCAGGTATAATTAGTTTAATTGTCTAGTTTGTTTCATCCATTTTTGTGATCACGATTGTATATGTGATCAATGAGACGATAGGTAGTTTTTTAATTTTGCATTAGTGTGAAATCCACCCCCCCCATTATACAGTTGTGTTCAAAATTATTCTACCCCCAATGCTGTAAAGGGTTTTAGGGAATTTAGTGTACATTTGTAATTGTATTCAGAATGAAATCCTACAAGGACTTTTTAAAGAACCATATGCAACTAAAATGACATCAATTGGTTTTGTAATACAGTAGTAAATGTTTCTTTTGTGAATTCTTCATTGACACAATTATTCAACCCCTTAAAGACTACCACTCTGAAGAACAGAGGTTCATTCAAGTGTTTTCAATCAGGTATTGAAAACACCTGTGGATGTCACGGAGCAACAATAAAGCATAATAAGCACCAATTAGGCAGCTTTAAAATGACTGTGATACTCAGCTCCTTCTAGACATTTACTGGTGTGGTTACAAACATGGTGAAGTCAAGAGAATGGTCCAGGAAGACAAGAGAAGAGGTGATTACTCTTCACAGGAAGGGCAATGGCTATAAGAAGATTGCAAAGATGTTAAACATACAAAGAGAGACCATAGGAAGCATCATTCGCAAATTCAAGGCAAAGGGCACTGTTGAAACGCTACCTGGTCGTGGCAGAAAGAAGATGCTGACTTTGACTGCTGTGCGCTACCTGAAGCGTAGAGTGGAGAAAAGTCCCCGTGTGACTGCTGAGGAACTGAGAAAAGATTTGTCAGATGTGGGTACTGAAGTTTCAGCTCAGACAATACGGCGCACACTGCGTAATGAAGGCCTCCATGCCAGAACTCCCAGGCGCACCCCCTTGCTGTCTCCAAAGAATAAGAAGAGTCGACTGCAGTATGCCAAAAGTCATGTGGACAAACCACAGAAGTTTTGGGATAGTGTTCTGTGGACTGATGAAACAAAATTAGAACTGTTTGGGCCCATGGATCAACGCTATGTTTGGAGGAGGAAGAACAAGGCCTATGAAGAAAAGAACACCTTGCCTACTGTGAAGCATGGCGGGGGGGGGGGGGTCAATCATGCTTTGGGGCTGTTTTGCTTCTGCAGGTACAGGGAAGCTTCAGCGTGTGCAAGGTACCATGAATTCTCTTCAGTACCAGGAGATATTGGATGACAATGTGATGCAGTCCGTCACAAACCTGAGGCTTGGGAGACGTTGGACCTTTCAACAGGACAATGATCCCAAGCATACCTCCAAGTCCACTAGAGCATGGTTGCAGATTAAAGGCTGGAACATTGGAGTGGCCATCGCAGTCACCTGACTTACATCCGATTAAGTCCCACCAGAGGTTCTCAAAAGAAAGCAGTTGCAGTGCGCAAGCCTAAGAATGTGACTGAACTGGAGGCTTTTGCCCATGACGAATGGGCGAAGATACCCGTAGATCGCTGCAAGACACTTGTGTCAAGCTATGCTTCACGTTTAAAAGCTGTTAGATTGAATGTCACTTGGGGGTTGAATAAAACTGATAATGATGTGAGCACAGAAATGACATTTGTGGTTATTTCATTATAAATGTTATATTTGTCTGACCTACACGTGCCTCTTTGCTTTTGATCAGTCATCTTGCTTACAATTAAATCAATGTCAAACTGGCCAAAACACTCAATTTCAGTGGGGGGGTTGAATAGTTTTGAAAACTGTAAGTGTCAAACCCTGCAAGTCTTTAACTTGCATGGGATGTTAGCTATTTCCTTTATATGCAGGAAAGGGTGTGTGAACAGTGTAAGCTAGAAAAAAAGCCATCTCTGAATCAAATGTAGTAATTTTGTCTCACTGTTGGTTAAACTCTGACGTAGAAATGTATCTGCTCTGGTTTTTGTATCACATTCCTATGTTGGGAGTGAACATTGCAGAAAGTTTTTATATAACGAACATTTCTATTGGATGTTGAAATAATAAACGGACCTGACAGACCACTAACTGATCAGATGATAATCTGCCATTTCTCAGTGTGGTTGTGTCTATCGTCTCCTCTGATCAGAGTCGCGCAGCGCCTTACTTCAGTTTTGATATATAAGAAGAAACTTGAAAAAGGTTTATGGTAATTATAATGGAAATCTAGAATTTAACACTCACACAATGTAAGTCAATTATCTAGTCTTCAGACCCATAGAGCCCATGCTATGCCCCAGTGAGAAAAAGTGCTGCAAAGATTCTGTGGGATGGGGGAATTTTAAACAAAAGAAAAAAAAGTCGCAGGATGCATCCATTTCTTTTAGCATCATTGTTAAATGTCGTGTCTTTAAAAGCAGCACTGCCCTCCCTTATCTCTCCGATTACCATGTACATTGAGGCGCAGTCAGGGCCCCCATTCATACGGTATCAGCAGGTGATGGTGGGGTGAGGGCAAGAGTATCCTGAGTTGCAATGTTTTACCAGACATTACTATTCCATGCAGAGGGACAAGTGTTGCCCTGCAACATGTATAATTCACATGCTGCAGGAAGGAAATCAAGGCAGGTCACCTGGGATTCCTTTCCTGCAGTAGGTGGATACTACATGCTGGGTGGTTGCATTTTTCATGCGCTGCCCATCAGCATGATTAACCACTTGGCTGCTAAAGACGTGTCAGCACATCCAGCCAAGTGGTTCTCCTGTGCAGAGGACGCACTGAGCGTGTCCTTGCACAGGAGGCAGCAATCAGTATTACGACCGATCAATGTGGCCCCCTAGTGTGGGCTGACATCTTGGATGTCAGATGTTATTGTGCCAGCTTGATGACATTGGCATCCCCCCCACATGTGGGGAAGGTGCCTGAAGGGGAAGAGAAAGTTCCTCTCACCCGATCTGCTTGTGGCATTGCAAAAAGGCAGGCACCACTTGAAAGGGCAAGGTGTGCTTTTCCAAGTGGTGGCTGCCTTTGACCCCTTGGGAGCTGGATCGCGATTCGGTGCCAGATTGCAGACTGCTGAGAGCTGATCGACCTCTTGGATGTCAGCTTACCTTCTGGGATCTCCCCCTGGACTACTGGAGTCATCGTGCCAGTTTGGGAGTTAAACCCGGGCTGCCACCTATGGTGAAGAGGGGAGGGGGCGCTGAGAGGTTAATGTTTGGTACAGTCAGAGCTTGGCCTTTCCAGTGATTTAGATTTTACATGGTAAAGTTGGAATCATTGGGAAGGCCATGTTCTGGCTGTTCAAATGCACGGTTTGTTTTATTAATGCAGCAATTTTGTTCCCATGTCAAGTATAAATGGGAGTGCACGGTTTGTCTGGGCCGGTTGATAAAATGAGCGAAACCAGTGAAAATGAGCTCAGCACAGGGGTGAGAAGTCTCAGCAGCAAGAGGGTTAAATTTTGTAACCAGGAAAACATGGCGACCCTATGATGTGTATCCCTGCCCAACTATGAGCAATGAAAAAAAAGGAGTGAAATGCATTAGTTGGTTTTGACGCCGGCGGTTTAGGATTAATCCAAATGAATTCTGGTCCTTTTTGACCAGAGGGTTAATCCACTACCTGACAGCGCCATGGTTACAGGATTCCTTTAAAATCCACAAGAAAGCCTAGGGAATCCAAAACCCAGCTTATAAGTGACCTGCCTGGAGATCCACCATTCACGGAGCGATTTCCCCATGTCTGGGAATCACATCCAGTAAAGGGAGACATGGCACCGCGGCCGCTCTCCAAGGAGGTCAGTGATACCCAAGCATTCAGGCCACACCTTTAGAGGGTCATTCACAAAGCACTAGTATTGAAGCAGAGGAACACCACATCACAAAGCAGCAACTGAAGCGCTTGTTTCTCTGTATTTTAGCCATTAGAGATGCCGGCAACTTCCACAACACCTTAGTGAATAAGCCCCATAATTCTTCATATGTCAGTTTGTGTAGCATTAAAGCCAGTGGATATGCAGGAATCTCACCCCAGACATTCCAGCTTTACCATGATATCGCCAGGGTTACAATTCCAATGGCAGTAACTGCATTGCAAGAGAAACGGGGCAGAAAGCATTGGAAAGGGTTAACACCGCAATATTAACCAATAAAATGATGCAGGTATGGTGCAGAGTGTAAAACTGCAGAGGTGCCCAGAGTCAGATGCAACATTTACCTAGCATCCCAATGTTGGGAAGCATTGAGTCAGACATGTCCCACAGCCAAGAGGATCACAACTAGAAGATATTAACCCCTGCAAGACCATGATCGGCAGCAGACACAGCAGCCAGACCTGGAGCATAAATGTTTGCAATCGTAAAAAAAAAAAAAAAAAAAAGTTTTAGCATCTCAGGCATGACACACAAGGCGCTACATGGGTTTTTACAAGTGAAGATCTTTGTAACACGGAGATATTATCTTGCTGCAGTAGCCCCTTTTGGCCAGCAGAGGGCAGTGTCTGCTAAAGGAGTGTACAGTAAACTGCATTTATATATTGGGGCCAAAAACACATGAACCAGTTAGTGATGAGGTTAGAGGGGGCTGTCACACACCTGCTCCCAGATACTGAAACCAACAACTCCCTGAATCACTTGAATGCAGTAGATGGTCATGGAATCATGGGAGTTGTAGTGCAGAAACATTAGGGAGTCAGTATTTGACAGCCCTGGGTAAAAGGATTAGTAACCCCCCCCCAACCTCACAGGACCCATTAGCTTCATACAGATCCCTGACAGAGCGAGAAGCACAGACATTACTGCGTGTAGAAACATTTTATTGCTTTGCCACAATATATAATCAAGGGGAGGAAAATCCTCTGTATCCAGGATGAGCTCATGGCCTGAGCAGCAGCTCCTTAACATGTCACCTTCCCAGCACCGTGTCCACATCAGTCCATTCTGGAGCAAGTCCAGCCAGTCATTGAGAAGTCAGGGTAAAGGTGGTGCAGGACAATCCTCAGCAATGGGGTGAGTCTGCAGGGAGCTCAGGGTCACACGTTCAGGCGGGTGGGTTGGATTCCTCATGTTCTGCCACATCCACAGGCTACATGAGCTGAAGGGAACTGACCTTATCATTCCAGCCCAAATGCCCATAGTTGTCCACCTCCTCTCCAGCCAGAGCCACCATTTTATTACCTTGATACTGTGCATGTTCATACAAGATCCAGGCTCCACCAATCACTTTGTGTGAGGAGATCTGGTCATTAAGTCCATGGGATCCCAGATTCTCCTGGTTTTTGGTCAGGATCACTTCCCGGCCTCCATAGTTGATGTGCTCATACACACGGATTTCTGGGCCGTCCAAGCCGCCTCTCACCACTTTGACAGAGCTGATCTTCTCCTCAAACCCAGGGAGGGAGTTGTAGTCGCCTGGTTTGTACAGCTTGAAGTCCCCCTTGTAGTTAATGTGCTCAAACACCACCCAGGGCTCTCCTCCAGTGACTCTCATGGACTTGGTGCGGTCATTGAAACCTATCTGTGTGAAGTCAGGGTTGTCAGCACCAACGCTCACAGAGTCTCCCTTCAGGTCTCTTTGTGAGAAGAGCTCAATGCTGGCCATGCTGTCTCTCAGGGTGACACCTTACACACAGCTGGGCTTTAGGATCAATGGAGTCTGATCTCTCACCTGCCCTGATCTCTTATATACCGTGTGTCCAATACAGAGGCTGTTACCGTGAAATGGGACTCAGCTAACGGCCATTAATTAGCCGCTTCATTAATTAAAGGCTTCATGTGTAGGTATGAGGTTATAGCAGGGTTGCCAGATCAGCCATGTTTTCCTGGACACATATAATGTATTCATGCTGATGGGCAGTGCATGAAAAATGCCACCCCGCAACATGTAGACTTCATACACTCCAGGTAAGAAAAAAATGAATCCCAGGTGACCTGCTTTAATTTCCTTCATGCAGCATATGAATTATGCATGTTGCAGGGCAGCACTTCTCCCTGCGCTCCCCCTCTGCATCAAATAGTAATAGGTGCCCAGGAAAACATGTCTGACCTGACAACCCTAGGTTACAATGATGGAAATGAGAGAGAGGGGTTAATATAGCTGCAGAGACTTTTCTTATCATTACAAGAGTTAAGAGACTATATAGAAGAAATCTGATTTTAACTTGCTGTAAGGAATGGGTTAATATAAGGAATGTGGATATTGCAAACGGCAAGGGGTGAAAAATGCCCCCCCCCCCCCCCGCAGCATGTAGATTACATACACTCCAGGTAAGATATAAAAAAGGAATCCCAGGTGATGCTTTAATTTCATTCCTGCAGTATATGAATTTATGCATGTTGCAGGGCAGCACTTCTCCCTGTGCTCCCTGAAATACGCTGAAATCAGACGTTACCGGATGTACCGGCAGGGAGTGAGCGGGGAGAGTGTTCATTGGTGGACGATGATCTCTGTGACCGGTACTCGCGATACACTTAGCGTGGCGTGGATGGGGCACTGGAAGTTTTTCTATATTTCGGCACGATGGCCTGGATCCTGACCTGTGTCCCCAACACCCACTTTCCAAGTGTCCCTGATTAGGAGTGACAGTTCGTTTTTCACACCCAAAGCCAGCTTTTTAGAGGCTTCATCATTTATTTGGGGGTGAACCAGTGTCTGTTTTTGTGGTTTTCTTCTATATTCGAGGTTTGCAGGTGTTTCTTTCAGCAGTTCCCTGTATATTTGGGGGGGGTGTGTGGTGTAATTTTAGGGTTCTCCCTTTAGGTTTGGGGTGTGCGGGTGTTTACCAGAGCCATAAAACTCCCAGCAATGAGTCTGTAAAGTATAATAAACGCAGTGAGGTCACTCGGTGTAATTACTTTGCCCTTTGTATAATTTATATTGTTATTAATGCAAATAACCCCATAAGGCTCCGAAGTCATCTTAAAGAACAGATATGGCCCCGACATTCCTTAAAACACGAGTGGTCCTGTTTGGCCGCATAATTGGTGTTGAAATAGCTTTCAGCACCAAGGACAGGACCACCGAACGCAGCTGGACTGAAGTTGGAAAAAAACAAAAAAGGACGTTTTGCTGCGGATGAAAAGAATAAACTCTTGAATAATATTTTAAAACGAAAATATTTTTTTCCATTGAATCCTATGGGCTTCACCTGTCGAGCTGAATAACTTCTCTATGGGATAAACCTCCGTTCCTCGACAGGGAAATTAACTATACAATTCATCATTTTTCATGTAACTTGTACCAGATCGACCAACAAATCCCATTAAAATGGGAAAGATCGCTGGTCTGTTGTACACACATAAATAAATCATTTGAAGTCGTATCAGTGGAAGAAGGCGGATTCACCTCCATGTTGTG
This sequence comes from Leptobrachium leishanense, assembly GCA_009667805.1. Taxonomy (NCBI): domain Eukaryota; kingdom Metazoa; phylum Chordata; class Amphibia; order Anura; family Megophryidae; genus Leptobrachium; species Leptobrachium leishanense. The sequence continues at coordinate 361,373,414 of CM019066.1, read as the reverse complement.
GGTTCGGTTGGACAACAGACAATATATCGGATGAATTCGGACCAAGTGGACGCCAGTAAGGGCAGCCAGGAATTCTTTGAGCTTCTGAACAGTCTTTTTTTCCCGTTTTCTCTGTACTTGGCCGTTTAAATCAGGCAGAGCATCTTTCAGGGAGCCAGTCCTGTTCAAAAATAGCCCCGGCGGCTTCTGACCAGATCTTTCCTCTTCCCATTCCTGTCGCACAGCCTCCATCAGGTGTCCCTGCTCTATTGTCCCTACACTGCGCCCCGGTCAGGCTGGAGGCCAACAATGCAATGTCCCCGGTGTAGCAGACCCCGAATGATGGACCAAACTTTACTGATGGTTTTGTGAAATTTATTGTAAAATCACACTGCAGGAAAGCATCCGTCTTCATTCCAAAACTCACCGTAAGAGCTGCATAAAAACAACATAAAATACATATTAAAGCCTTATCCATACAAAAAACGCTCCATAACAACCATAAATCCCTTTACATTTAGCAGTAAATTAATATGAACGGACCTTTATTCTCTTTCGGGGGGGCTAGATGAACGGTGTTCTGGCACATGTGGGAACCTCTCATACAGTATGTGGGGACCGGCGCACTTCCGGTGACGTTTCAGCCGCTCACATCAAGGAACCACCAGCAATGCGCATGCGCGCGCGTACCGCTGATTAGTCTCACTCCAATTAGCAGCCATCTTGGAAAACCAGGCAGCCGGCGCACCGCATTGACATCATCAAAACCCGACACCACACTGTATCCTATCGCGCATGCACGCGGACCTCCGAGCCGTCAGAGACTCTCTATATTGTGTGAATGCTTCCTCTATACCCTCTATCTGCCCATATATACTGTATAACTGCCCTCTATACCGTATAACTACCCTCTATACCCTGTAACTGACTCTATATACTGTATAACTACCCTCGTTATACAGTATATGGGGGCAGTTACAGGGTATAGAGGGCAGTTATACAGTATATAGAGGGTAGTTATGCAGTATATTGGGGCAGTTACAGGGTATAGAGGGTAGTTATACAGTATATATGGGCAGTTACAGGGTATAGAGGGTAGTTATACATTATATAGGGCCGTTACAGGGTATATATGGGCAGATAGTGAAGTGGAAATATAATGGCGGCCATCTTCCAGTCTAAGCCAGGCGACCATCTTGTTCAGAATATTGGTTCACTTGAAAATAATTAGGTAGTTTTTAGTTGAAACTCAGGCATACATAGAAATTTAGGAATGTGCTGAGATTAGCAGAACAAACAATTAAAGTGTTGAGAAAGGTCTCTGCTGTTCCAGGCACAGAGAAAGATACTTCAAGGTCATTTGGGGCCCGCCGAAATACAAAGGAGTATAGAGATCAGACCAGGTGCCATTTGTAACAAATAATTGAAGGCGCTAGGGAAACAGGCGCAGCCCGGAACAGTAGGAGTGACTAACCATGATTTGTTGCTACTAACATAAAGTTTGCCAATTTACGGTCAATTAATGAGATGTCTTTTGTATTAGACTAAAGGGAGGTACTAACCCACATGGGGTGGGAAGAGTGTCATCGGGAGGTGGTCTATTTGGGATGTACCTAATTATGTATTTGGGGTATAAGATTGGATGTCACGAGGGACTCGTGGCTCATTCTTTGCGATTGAATCCTGTTTGAGCATCTGTTGTGATATCACAATAAAGTTTGCCTTTCCTGAAGAGACTCGTGTTCAGACAATCCTTGCTCGTGTCCAGTCCGGCCTCGTCCCGAGTGAACCAAGTGGATTCCGGAAAACATTTCTGGGGGCTCGATAGCCGGGATACGGGCCCTTGCCGGCACGGTAACGATTGCTGGACACTGTAGCGGTTGACTGCAGGTGCGAGTGATCCCGCTGGTTGGGCGTCCGTTGAAAGTGAGCCGACATCTGCAGGCGCCAAGCAGGATTTCCTGTACAGTGGACCTCGTCTCGTCCCAAACGGACCCCCGGCCCAGGAAGCTGGGACACCCCTGAATCCGAGGAAACAGCGAACAGCGCGGCGATAGGTAAAGTGTCTTCTATGTTTGTATGTCTAATGGAAATACCGGTACAAAGGGAAACGTCCAACCGAAGTTGGATAAGGAGACCCGTGGCCACGGTTTCGTTAGCATACCGAACCCGCCGCTGAAAGCACGGTCAAGCAAAGGGGCCAGAGTGGCAAGCGCGTGTCTGGACCCGGAGGATCGGATGTTAACCAAGGGGTAGAGTCTGTATGTGAGGGAGAAAGGAGCCACGTGGAGTTGCGTTGTCATAGTCACTGTTTGTAAATAAAGCTTCACCACGTGGACAATAGGAAAGGCGGAAAGATTTCTGTGACCGGGCTTAGAGCCCTGTGTCAGTGCTAGTGTGTACGTCGTGTAGTGAAGAGGACTCATTGGAGCCAGCGGTAGCTGCAGAGATAGTGGTGCCGGGTGGGTAGAATTACTCATAGGCAAATTGGAACTGCAGACGGGAGTGTAGTTATAGAACGGAGTGCACATAGTCACAAGCAGTCAAGAGTTAGAGTTCAATTAATGGGGTATAAGGAGCCAAAAGGAGGGACGGTGTGCCCTCGGCTAGTAGAAAGAGTTGAATTGTTTATGTTTTGTTTTGTGCTGAAAGTATCTGGTACAGTATGGGTTGTGATTGATTGCTGAGACTGCTGTGAGTGAACGAGCGCCTACTCGCCCTGCGAGAAAGCAAACTTGAGAGTGGACTCCCAAAGTACATTTCCGGCTCAGGCGACTGCAGTCCGGCTACTGACGGAGGAAGCGAATCCGATATATGAATTGTTGATTGAAGTGCCAGACTGTAAATTCTAAGTGCTCTTGCTAAAAAATAATATTTGTATTGTAAAAAAGTTGTTGCTTTTAAAAGTAACAATGGGTAGCGGATCATCCAAGCCAAGAAAGGTAAAGAAGGGTAAGACGCCCCTAGGGTATATGGTGCGGAATTTTGAAGCACTATATACCACACATGATTATGGTATAAAATTAACTAAAGAAAAATTAACAGGAATGTGTACAATGGTGTGGCCACTATTAGTTCCAGACTGGCCAGAGCAGGGGTCAATGGACCCGGAGCTAATACAGAAAGTGCATTCCCAGGTCACCGGGAAATGCGGACAGCCTGAGCAGTACCCGTATATAAATATATAAAAATACTGTGTAAAAGATAAGTTATTTTATAATGATGGCGGAACGTAACAATAAGCAGGTGCCCCCCAATAAAGAAAATAATAAACAGAAAAGACCGGTGTTGGTAGAACAGCCGGAAGAGATTGATCCCCAGTCCCCGCCCTATCCATCACATTACGGGGCAGCTAGAGAAGCTTTGCGTGCCGCGGCTGCGTGGGCGGAGAGAGGGAGGCGGGTGGCGGCTCCTGCTCCACCGGCTCCCTCCCCTCCGACGGGCGGAATCGCAGAAGAGGAAGGAGGGACAGTAGGTGGAAGTGATAGAGAGGTCCCACCAGAGAAGATAAAAATGACTAATAAAAGTATATATAAATTAGTACACCAAGAAAACCGTGATGATGATAATAAAAATAAAGATATAAAGCAAGGTGCTACCACTCGCGCAGCGAACAATGTATATAAACCCCGAGATATATATCAACATAACCCCGGAAAGAGTAAAATGATGCCCGTGCGGGAGGTGTCAGGTCCCTTATTGGAAAACGGGGCACCTGGGCCAGTGCATTACACATATGTTCCATTTACGACAACAGATTTGTTCAATTGGAAAACACACACACACTGTATTCCACTAATCCCGCGGCAGTGGCCAGTATAATAGAGTCAATTATGCTCACACATAACCCCACATGGGCAGATTGTCAGCAATTAATGCTGACAATGTTCACTACTGAGGAAAGAGCCCGAATAAATAGTAGCGCACGAAAATTTTTATTTGCCCAAGCTGTAGCAGATGTCAGAGCCCAGCCAGAAGCGTGGGCAGAGGAACACTACCCCACATCAGATCCCAAATGCCCGTACAATATCGCTGCGGGCATTGCTCACCTGCAGACGTACCGCACAGCGGTAATAATAGGTGTTAAAGCGGGATAAAAAAAGCCCACAAATATAAGAAAGATAGCGGATGTTATGCAAGATGCTAAAGAATCCCCAAGTGCATTTTTAAAAAGGTTACTAGATGCATATAGGATGTATAGTCCTATTGACCCTGAAGCAGCGAAGAATCACAGGTTAATTAATTCTTCCTTTGTGGGTCAGTCCCAGAAAAACATAAGGAATAAAATACAGAAACAAGATACATTTTTGGGTAAAGGTATTAGCGAATTGGTAGAAATTGCTAATAAAGTGTATCATAACCAGGATTTATAAAAAAACAGGAGAAAATGAGGAAACAAAGAGGACATACAGGGGTGGTCGGATATATGGGAAACGGAGGAAAAGGTGCCCCAGACAGAGGAGGAGCAAGGAGACGTGAAGGTAGAGGTAGGGGAGCCCCTAGGACACCCCTGGAACCCAATCAGTGCGCCTGGTGCCGGGGCGAAGTACACTGGAAAAATGATTGCCCGGCATTTTTGGCTAAATTTGGTGTGCCGGGAGAGACTGGAGAATCGGGAGGTCAGGCCCCTAATGGTCAAGTAACAAACGGCAGATATGAGAGAAATGATGGTGCCGGTGCAGGATTTGTTGGGTTGGCGGAGACGTCATTTGAAGGGCAAGGTACATATTGACATGGACCTGGGCCCATCCCGCTCGGTAATCACGAGCCCACGGCCACTATAAAAGTAGAAAATAAAGATGAAATTTTTATGGTTGACACCGGTGCCAAATATTCTGTTGTAACACAGCAAATTGCTCCCCCGATGGGAACTGAGGTTGATATCGTGGGAGCAATGGGGGTATCCGCAAAGTACCCCTTTCTTGCTTCACGGAAATGTAGTGTGAGTGGACATAATATTAAACATGAATTTTTGTATCTGCCCGAATGTCCCATCCAGCTCCTGGGGCGGGATATCCTTTGCAAATTGCAAGCCCAAATTACATTTCTTCCCGGGGGTCACGCTAGATTAGACCTGCCTGAGAGTGGCAGCTCTGCACGGCAGCACAGCCCAGCCAGCCAGCCAGTGCATCCAACCCGCAAAAATCGCAGTAATTATGCCCAGAGAAGAAGAAGAATGGCGTACAGCACCAACGCCGCTGGTCGACCTGGACCCGCACACACTACTTCTGGGAGTCCCTGGTGTCTGGGCCGAGGAAAACCCACCCGGACTAGCTGTAAATATCCCTCCAATATATGTTGATTTAAAACCGGGGGCAGTGCCTGTGGCTCTACGACAATATCACATCCCACAAAAAGCCAAGCAGAATATCCAAACACATTTGCAGAGACTTAAAGATCACGGCATATTGAAATTCTGCGTGTCACCGTGGAACACACCTCTGTTGCCAGTACTGAAAGAGGGCACACAAGAGTACCGCCCGGTTCAAGATTTACGAGCGGTTAATGAGGCCACAGTAACTTTACACCCGGTAGTCCCTAATCCATACAATTTGCTGGCATTAATTCCTGGAAATACAAAATATTACACGGTACTTGATTTAAAAGACGCTTTTTTTTGTATCCGCCTGGCTCCAGCAAGCCAGCCCCTTTTTGCGTTTCAATGGGAGGACTCCACCACGGGAGCGCGTCAAATGACCTGGACACGCCTCCCCCAAGGTTTCAAGAACTCGCCCACGATTTTTGGTTGCGCGCTCAGCCAGGACCTCCTGTCCTTCAATGCTCAGCCAGACAAAGTTGTTTTGTTGCAGTATGTCGATGATTTATTACTGGCCTCTCCCACAGAAAAAGACTGTCTCTCTGCCACTAAAGCCCTGCTACATCTGCTATGCCTTGCAGGTTACAAAGTGTCCAAAAAAAAGCACAAATATGTAAACAGACTGTGAAATATCTCAGTTTCCAATTAACAGGTACCAAGCATGCACTGGGGGCTGAGAGAAAAGAAGCAGTATGCCGAATATCCCAACCAAAGACAAGGAGACAAGTTCATAAATTCCTGGGAGCTGCGGGCTTCTGCCGCCTGTGGATCCCCAACTTCGCAGACATTGCTAAACCCCTCCATCAAGCCACCAAGGAAGGAGAGCATGACCCTTTCTTTTGGGAAGAAGAACAAACAGCAGCTTTTCTGAAATTAAAGACTCTGTTAATGGAAGCCCCTGCATTGGGATTGCCAGATCACAGCAAGCCCTTCCAGCTGTACGTGCATGAACACAATCAAACAGCTAAGGAGTGCTGATTCAAAGTTTCGGCTCTTGGCTCAGGCCTACCTCTCCAAACAACTTTATCCTGTGGCCTGCGGCCTACCCCATGCCTGAAAACTGTGGCAGCCATAGCAATGTTGATAGCAGAAGCAGACAAGCTGACCCTTGGACAAGTTCTTCATGTCAAGGTGCCCCATGCTGTCAAAGCCCTGCTCGACGTGAAAGGAAGTTACTGGTTCAGCAACAGCCGGATGACGAAGTACCAAGCTATGATGTGTGAGAATCCACGGGTTCATTTGGACCTCATCGCTACCTTGAACCCTGCTACTTTACTGCCTGACTGTGAAGAGGACCCAAACCATGAATGCCTCCAAGTCATGGAAGAAGTGTTCAGTAGCAGGCCAGATTTGAAAGACGTAACCCTAGACAAATACGATCTACAGCTATTCACTGATGGTAGCAGCTATATGCATGATGGGAAGAAAGTCTCCGGCTACGCAGTAGTTTCAGCAGAAGAGATTATCGAAGCAAATCCATTACCGGGCCATACATCTGCACAATTGGCTGAAATAACAGCCCTATCCAGAGCTCTAGAACTCTCCGAAGGCAAAAGGGTGAATATCTACACTGATTCCAAATACGCCTTCATGACAGTCCATGCACATGGTGCACTCTACAAAGAAAAAGGCCTACTTACTTATTCAGGACAACAAATCAAGTATGCGGCTGAAATTGCAGCCCTTCTAGAGGCTGTATGGAAACCAAGTGCTGTCAGTATTATGCATTGTCGTGGCCACCAGAAAGATCATGATGAAATTCCAAAAGGCAACAGGCGTGCTGACCAGGCCGCAAAGGCTGCTGCAAAACCATTGTTGACCATTGATCAAGCCAAAGTCCTGCTCTGCAAACAAGAGCCTCAACCTCTCATGCCAAACTATGAATTTTATATGAATTGGAGAAAATTTGAACCCAAAGGCAAGTTTATCGAAAGTATACTGCACAACTGGCAGAATAAATATGAACTGTTAGAACTAAATCATGACTATATCCAATGGCTTTTTCCGAACCAGTTTCAAGGTCGAAATTTTTACTCTACTCCCCTGACTCCTCAAGAGACACGTCTAATGAATAACACCTCAGAAGTTCAGCAAAGACTACACAGAGTATACAAAATGATGCTGAAATTCTTCGGCGTAAAATTAATGGAGTATAGAGAAGAAGATACAAAAGTAACTGAAGTTGAACGAGCAGAAAATTTCGCCTCACATTTTGAAAATCTAACAACTAACCCTCACAATAATCTAAGAATCACACGAATATTGCTGAGTCTGGGAGAATTGGGAGCAGAAGAATACCAAGCCCCGCTGGTAAGGTTCTTCCTCAAGGAGATCCTTATCAGAAATAAGCTGCCAAAAATGGAGAAAAGTGCAATGAATTATTTCATACCAGCAGTGCGAGATTCACAAGACAGACAAGATCTGCTGTTCTTCGCATGGCGATACTATTGCCCGAAAGAAGAATTTGTCTGGGGAAACCGTGAAGAATTGTCACGATACAAAGTAAAACCAGTGGTGGCTGCACTCCTACCGGCGCCACTGAGTAAATGGAAACCTGTATATTCAGAGAAAGAGAAGAAATGGCTGTCAGAAGAACAAGGTGGATATAGAGAAGATGGATGGTTCCAGTTAGAGAATGGACAAATAGTTCTACCAGCAACACTGGTGCCTGAGATTGTAAGAACGCTCCACGCAAGTACTCATGGAGGAAGAGAAATGATAGAACAGCAATTGGAGCCACATTTCTACGTACCAGGACTGTCAGTAATCTGCAAAGCAATAGCCCAGCAGTGTGTGACATGCACCAAGAATAATCCAAGAATGGGCCCGTCTCAACCTCCAGGGAAACAGCCAATTGGCCTGTCTCCAATGGCATCATTACAGATAGATTTCACAGTGTTGCCACCCTGCAAAGGATACAGATATCTACTGGTAATGGTGTGCACCCTAACAGGATGGGTGGAAGCTTTTCCAACAGGAACAGAAAAGACAGCGGAGGTGGTGAAAAGTCTGATGAAAGAAATAATACCACGCTACGGACTGCCTCTTGAGATAGGGTCGGACAATGGCCCTGCATTCATACAGAACTGTTTACAGCAACTTGCCCGTCTGTTGGGCATCACCTGGAAGCTACATACAGCCTACAGGCCCCAAAGCTCGGGAAAAGTCGAGAGGATGAACCGCACCCTAAAGACTCTGATGTCCAACTTGTGCCAAGAGACATCACTAGGCTGGTTGGATGTGCTCCCGATAGTCTTATTACACATTAGGTGCAGGCCCACCCCCCAATTGAAGCTAAGTCCGTACGAACTTATGTTCGGGCGGCCTACCCCTCTGATTAATAGACTAAGGGGGGACCTTCGGACATTAGGGGAAATTAAATTGAATGATCAGGTTGTACTTTTGGGTAAAGCAATGCAGAAATTGAATACTTGGGTGGGAGATAATGTACCTAATTTTTTGTACCCTCCACTGCATAAATATTGTCCAGGTGATTCAGTATGGGTAAAAGACTGGGAAAATGATCCATTAGGCCCAAAATGGAGAGGTCCTTACTTTGTCCTGTTATCAACCCCTACAGCAGTAAAGGTTGCCGAGGTGGTCCCGTGGATACATCACTCCAGATTGAAGGTAGCTGCAGCCAATCCTGAACCAGTATGGAAGGTCGTCCCCAACGAGACCAATCCACTGAGGCTAAAGCTATCAAAGACCACAGTCATGAGCCCCTGAGAGATTCGACTGAAAGCATCCAAGATACTCAACCCTTGGGTGTTCTGATGGATACAGCGAGATCTAATTATCCACTGATGGAAAATGCTGAGAGAGTTATTTTTAGGGGCCCGGCCCCGACCCGTGATCAACCGGAAATGTCTTTTGTTTTTGAAATTCCGGCAGGGAGGGATTGGGTTTATGTGACTGCAAAGAGAATTGCCCGAGGGTTTTTGACAGTGGGGGCAATTTTGGTATTTATTTTGTTTCTTGCACATCTGATTTATGGACTATCACGTGAAGCGTGTCCCAAGTGTCCAAGCACCACCAAAAATCAGAATGGCACCCACCCGGTGATGGAGAACCATACTATGGGGAGACAAAAGCGAGAGGCGTCATCTGAAACTAAGCTAAAAGGACATCTACTGTGCAATTTAAATATGATTATGCTAAAAAGTCTGGACAGACCACATGTTGGGTGTGTAGTAGACTGCACCCAGAGACAATTCATATACCATTCGCATCTGTCCCAATGAATTTGAGTATGTTTGCCTCGGAAAATGTTACAGTACAGACAGTTGATGTGTCAAGAGAGAAACCAAAACCATTCAGTCCTGGGCATCCTAAAATAGGACCAGTGTACCAACCAGAGTGGTGTTTCCAACTAGGCCCAGATAGAGAGATAAGCAATGAAGGTGCTGCGTGTAACTCAAGTCAGTTCAATTGGACATCGCACATTTAGATATTCAGAACAGGACTGAGGGCACATTATATATACATACGATGTAGGCTGTTCACTAGAGAACAAGAGGAAGAGATTGCGAATGCAACCAGGGAAAAGCCGGATGTAGGGGACATGATGAGACTGTTGAGGCAGTTTGCAATAGCGATAACAAAGGGATCACTATATTCATCACCATTTATAGTGAAAGGAGGATATCAGGTGTGTTGTAAAGGAGTGTGCTACACATGGGTACCACACACAGTAACGAGAATGTGTTATTTTAGTTAGTTAGTTGCGGTCAATTAATGAGAGGTCTTTTGTATTAGACTAAAGGGAGGTACTAACCCACGTGGGGTGGGAAGAGTGTCATCGGGAGGTGGACTAATTGGGATGTACCTAATTATGTATTTGGGGTATAAGATTGGATGTCACGAGGGACTCGGGGCTCATTCTTTGCGATTGAATCCTGTTTGAGCATCTGTTGTGATATCACAATAAAGTTTGCCTTTCCTGAAGAGACTCGTGTTCAGACAATCCTTGCTCGTGTCCGGTCCGGCCTCGTCCCGAGTGAACCAAGTGGATTTGGGTAACAATAGAGGGTATAGAGGAAGCATTCACAATATAGAGAGTCTCTGACGGCTCGGAGGTCCGCGCGCATGCGTGATAGGATAGTGTGGCGTCGGGTTTTGATGACATCAATGCGGTGCGCCGGTCGCCTGGTTTTCCAAGATGGCTGCTAATCGGAGCGAATCGGCAGTACGCGCGCGCATGCGCATTGCTGGTGGTTCCTTGATGTGAGCGGCTGAAACGTCACCGGAAGTGCGCCGGTCCCCACATGTGCCAGAACAACGGACGAGCCTAATAAACGTGTAGCAATTTGCACTAAATGCTGATTCTGCTCTTTGCTGCTGTATTCCTTATGGAGCAGCATATTCCTAGACCCACTTCCTGAGAACAGGTGCTGCACTAAATGATTCCCCACTGCAACAAGGACAGTGAAAATGTGATCCATATTAAAACTTTCCAAACATGAAAACTGCACCAAACAAAGAATTATACCCCTATTCTCTTCTTACAACTTCTCCCATGTAGGTTACCTTCTTAATACCAACTAACCCCCCCAACTCCCTTTTCCCGTAAATGAAAACACAACAAAGTATTGGCATTTTGAAAAGGTCACGTCTTTTATTACGTAAGGCCAAATTCTTTGCCTCTAAGGCAGAATTATTATTATCGATCCTCGTATGCCAAATACGCTACGCCAGATAACACTGGCAACTGCAATGCACCACAAGCATTGCCCAGAAATAGCGCCCCACGTGGCTAAGCAGGATGACCACATGTCTGCTCAGTGTATTTTTATGGCAGATAGCAGGCCGAGAGGATCTGCAAACCAGGAAGGCACCTGAGCCTGGCCATATGAAACCACAACTCACCCCGTACCCTGCAGACCCTCCCCCCACTATCGCCCTCCACGTGCCAGGCCGCCTATTTCACCGCCACCAAAAACGAGGACCCTCTTTTTACTGCCACCAATAAAAAGCTGTGACCTTTCCACATACCCCACAAAAGGCTTCTTATCGCGCCTTCAATGAAGAGTGTGTTCCCAGCCTTATCACTCCTTCAATGAACTCCTCACTTCTTGCTCCTATTTCGGGGTGCTCCAAAACCATTGCCAGATAACATCGGCAAATGCAATGCACCACACATATTGCCCAGAAATAGCGGCCCCACGTGGCTAAGTAGCGTGACCACGCGTCTACTCAGGGGTCTCTTTATATCACAAATAGCAGGCCGAGAGGATCTGCAAACCAGGAAGGCACCTGAGCTTGGCCGTACGAAACCACACTCACCCTGTACCCTGCAGACCCTCCCCCTACCATTGCATCCCCACGTGCCAGGCCGCTATTTCACCACTCACAATACCTCTCTCTTCTCTAGCTGTCCCCTAAATGTAGTACCATAATATCTGGCTTACCCCTCTTTCTCCTGGATGTCTTTGCTATTCCCAATAACTGCCCCACCCCCTACCTTGCTTCCCTATCCATCTAATCCCTACTTCAATTACGCTGCACCCCAGGGTTGCTCCTCTCTTGGTGCCAGCAGCATGACTCTCCATCCAGTGCACATAGGAGTGTCCCAGGATCCGCACTCTCATTGCACGTCCTGCAAATAACCAAAATGTAAACTATTAACTGTAATGCACACACACACAGTGTACCCGAACTGAAAAGAAACCAAAAGAAACAAGGAAACAAATTATTATTATTAAAACAAAACAATTGTTCCCATAAGTTTTCCCTTCATTTCTTTAATGACCTCACATATCTCCTATACACTTCCCATTTCCATCTCCCCATCTTTTTAATTCGATCCTTTGGGTAACCCAATTCTGCCTCAGTACCAGCAGCTCCTATCCTGAAAGAATGGGGGCAAGTATAACTCCCCTTTCAACCAAGCCTCTCCGTGGCCTGCTGCGGAACCATTTTGAATTGATACCCGGACAAGTTAGTACCACCCTTGTGCCCCCAGAACATGCGACCGTTTGAAGGAGTCGCCTCCAAGTATCCCCTCATACATACCACTGGGCATACTTCCCCACGATGGGCACCTAGAGCAATGGTTTCCTCAATCCTTAGGGCAGCTGAAAAACTAAAACAAATGCTGCCCTACAAAGATTGTTATCAGCTCCATCTTATCTCCTACTTGTACTCTGCTGTCAAGATCTCCCTCACCACGAATTGTTTAGCCCAGTCCTCCTCTTCCTTTAACTGAGCAAAGTATGAAGTCCTTTAATCGACTTACCGCCGAACTTCAGTAGCTATTTGAAAACAACATTCTGCCCTACCTCCTCTGTCCCTTTAAAACTCGATCCAACCCTTTCACTGCTTGCTCTACGGTGCCCATGTCTACTGCAACAACAATCTCCTCACCAAATCATTGATGCCCTCTAACTGCTCCCCATCTGGCAAAGAAATGGAGGGCAGTGTTCACCCTGGAATTTTTTTTTATTTTTTTTAATTATTATTAATTATTATTATTTTTTTATTATTAATTTTTTTTTATTATTATTATCATTATTATTATTAATTTTTTTTTTCCCTCCTCCCGGTGCCAAATGTCGGAACACCTGTTAAGTTCTAATTTCCATTATAATTACCATAAACCTTTTTCAAGTTTCTTCTTATATATCAAAAATGAAGTAAGGCGCTGCGCGACTGATCAGAGGAGACGACAGACCCAACCACACCGAGATATGGCAGATTATCATCTGATCAGTCCGTGGTCTGTCAGATTGGTTTATTGTTTCAACATCCAATAGAAATGTTCGTTATACATAAAAAATTCCTGCAGTTTTCACTCCCAACATAGGAATGTGATACAACAACCAATCAGAGCAGATACATTTCTACATCATGTAACAAAGATTTCGTGGGCATTGTAAGTCAACACAGGATATCTATTTCCATCACCCCGCTGACTAGCGTCGAGAGGAAACGAAATTGAACAGACACCGTGCTGGAAAATGGAGGGGGGATTTCACACTAATGCAAAAATTAAAAAACTACCTATCATATTAAAATACCTTTCAACACCTCCCACCTGAAACTGGACAATGTATCCGACATCACCTTCCTTACCCCCGGTATGTGATTTGCCGTGAAATTAATATTGCTTTTCAAACATATCAACACCAAATACCTGACATAGGCTACAACCTGCGGTGATGATGCAGACATGTTATTCAGCACTTGCACCACACCTTGAATATCAGACCCAAAAATAAAAAAGGGGAGGAGGGATTTTTTTTTTTTTTTTTAATTTATTTATTTATTTAATTCTATCCCCCACAGTGGTATTCCCCCGACGATTGGAAAATAAAAAATTCCAGAAACACCAAGCTTTGCACCCATCCATTGAATCCACTCCTGGGCCATTTGCCTGCTCACCATTTGAAATTAAGCTAGACCATTTGATCTTAATGTCTGGCCATTCCCCCCAAACCACCTACAATTCTCCCCGATCAACTAAACTTATATTGTAACCCCACCCGATCCTACCTCATTCTCCAGTCCCCTTTGGAACCCGTTACCATGAAATCGTCCAAGTAATGTACTATACGTCTCCTCCCCGCTCTCTTATCCACTAAGCAATGGAAAAAAGTAGGAAGCCTTTAAAAAGGGAGCATGGGCTATTGCCCACCCCAATGGGTAAACAGATATCGATGTAAAATTAACCATCGAATTTACACCCCATTAAAAGAAAACCCCCTGGACACAGCGGTATGGCCTGAAGGCTGCCTCTAGATCAAGCATAGGTAACTCTGTCCCCTTATTGCCTCTGTAAAAAAATGGCCGTCCCAATGTTTATTTGTATGTATTTTCCTTACATTCCCTTGCTCTGTGTATCATGTAGAGTATTGTATTCCCTCTGTATAGCGTAACCTCTGTATTACGATCCAGTCTTTGTATGGTGTACACCCCCCTGTAAGTAATGAATTCCTTCTGTTTTCACAGGCTTCCATCAGCCCCTCCCCTCCCCCAGCAACTAAGGTCACCAGCTCACTGTTATCTGATCCATTGTTTGCATCTGAGAGTGACTCCATTGTTTGTGCACCTTCCCCCTCTGTATGTGTGTGTCCCCTTGCGAAATGTAAATAAGGCCATCTCCATTTTGAGTTGAGAAAGAGCAAGGATGTTCTGTACATAAGTGGCTGCATTGTCCTCCATTTTATGAGTCCTCAGCCCTGGAATCCCTTATCCATAGAACCAAGCTGCACATGTGAAAGTCTTTAACCTCCGTCCACAATGAAACTGATTCTTGCTGAGTATATTAATCTATAGACCCGACGTTAAACCAACCAAACTAACCTAATGACACAGCATTTGCTAACATACAAAATCACTGTTTAGTTGATAAGCCTCTTCAGAAATTATAACAGACACATTTAGATGTGTATTTGGTTAGTAATTGTTTTATATTCATAAATCTGGCAGAAACAATCTGGATTAATTTAGTTGCGCAAATGTAAGCTTAAACAGATTGTACAGTTACTGCTGCAGCCCTTCCTCATTGGCAGAAGCACATGTGACTTTTTGAGGTTTAAGATGGCCCCCAGCCATGCGGTCACTGATTACCTATGTTTATAAGATCATACAGATTATACAACTAATAAGGTTTGATCAAGTATTACAAAATGAAGCAAATATCAACGAGCATATTTTAGCTAACAATGCAAATCACTAGAACGGATAAATTAGCGTGTATTTAACCCAATAGATTACACACACACATATAGTATATTATCAACATAGCTTAAAATTCCCCGAATAAATACACTTAATACTTATCCACTCGCAGGCTTTATTATGATGATGGTACAAGTGTGATATATGAGTGAGTTACTGCTCATGTTTCCTCTATTTCTGAAATAAGTCTCTCCTCTCCCTCAATAAAGACAAAGTTACCGTTCTAAATAATTATTTACTCAACTGTAGCAAGTGCTCAAAACAATAGATTGTACATTGCTGCTGTGTCACTTTAAAATTGCAACAATTAGAATAGTGAACTTAAATACAGTATAGAAATTAATTTGTTCATCAACTTATTGCTTAGCCCTTGGGGTTACTCCAACATTATTTAAAACACACAGCTCTTTGAATAACCCTGTAAATCATAACCCACATAAAAGGCCAGCATGTGAAGCTGCTTGAGAATCCACTAAAGGTGTTACTCAGCAATGCACGTATGGCGCTTTTCTCATTCGGCACACTATAGAGTTATAGTGATTAATGTCCAGTGATTCAGTCTGTTATATCAAGTTCCTATGTGTGATTACATTCCCTTTGTGTTGTCTCCGTGTGCTATGGCTAGGTCCTTGTGGGGTCTCCGTGTGCTATGGCTAGGTTTCTGTGTGTTTCTATTGTGTGATTACGGCGTGTTATAGCAAGTTTTTATTTTTTATTATAATATATATATATATATATATTTTTATTTCTCTTAGTGTTATACTACATTAGTGATTTCAGTGTGTTATAGAGAGGAATTTCGTGATTTCAGGGTGTATGATAGCTGCATCATTAGCGTGACTTCATGTGTTATACCGAGGTCCTACGTGTGATTTCACTATGTATAGTGAGTTCCTACTGTGTGTATGGTGAGGGCACATGCGTGTATAGGGAGGCCCTGTCTTTGTTTACGGTGTTTATATGGGTTGCTTATTATGATTTTGGCTGCAGCCATGGATGATACTAAAATTGGACAGTCAGTCATAAAGGCACAGCAGTCCACAAACAGCCAAAGCAAAACCACTGGAAATCCCAATGCCCCCAATAACATATAAAACAACAAATCACTGAATTCTGGCAGAGCCACCCCAGACCAACAACCTATTAGAAATTACTATCACGCAGCTGGACACCAAATGAACAAGGAATACAGTATTGCAAATTGAAACAAACATAAACAAGCATCCACTAAATAAACCTACAGATCCGTACAATGGGAAACCCACACCTATCCCTCCAATAAATAATGGAACTAGGAATATATATATATATATATATATATATCAGACTTATGATAATAGAGTATGCATAACAGATAGATACTGCAAGGAATACTTATCCAGTCATTGGTTTTCATACAATGATGGTGATGCAAAATGGAGCTCGCCGCCGCCCTGTCTCTGAAGATCTTAATTTTCTTTTACTAACTGCAATACACACTGCCCCCACGCCCCTTGTCTTTTATACCCCCCTTCCCCCTCCCTCCCATTGTTCCTCTCCCTATTGCATCCAATCACAAATCGGCCATGCTTCAGCTCATTAAGCAAAAAAGCCCCCATGCCTGATCCCATAGAACAAAGGGAACTCCCTCCCTTTCACTCTTGTGTAATACAGGGATAATTCTTAAACCTTGCTCAATCCTAATTAGTCTCTCTCTCGAACAAGTCTTCTAGTAATGAGGTCTGTTATAACTGGCCTCAAAGTGTCCTGTGTATTTCACAGAGATAATCACAGAAAGAACTGCAGCCTCCAGCCTGATCTGAATCATGTGTCCGGGTGGGAAGAGGGTCTGAAACCTGAACTGGCCGGTGGAAACTGGAAATGTGGAAACCCCAATCCTCAGTACCCACTAACAGGCCAGGTTTGCAGGATATGTGAAGCACAGGTGATATGATTTGCTGCTCAGTGATTGCAGGATTCAGTCTGCATTTCTCCAAGGTGATCCATAAATTATCTTGCCAGTACATTTGTTTCCTTTTGGATTGATTCTTCTGTGTGTCTGACATTAGGGGTTAAACATGGATATAAATTGATCAGACATCATCCTGTGTGTTCAGATTTATTATGGAGTTGAAACTGAGGAGAAATATGACGATTTATTCTGTTTTAGCAGCGGCTGGAAGATTGAGAGTATGCCATATTAAATGGTGCGCAGCCCAATGTCTGGTTTGACGCAACCTCATGCCAATTCGGCCCGCACTCCATTTATAGATGGAGATAATAAGGTAAGAAACTGTACCTCGTATAAAACGAAATAAATATTTTGTTGTTTATATTTTTTCAGAAGTACTCCTTAATTCCTTTTAATTGTACGTGTTTTAGTTTTTTTAAAAAAAATAGAACCAACCAGCTTAGATAAAATTATATCTTACGTATACAAAAAGATTTTAATCTCACAACATCAAAAATTTATAAAACACAACATCATCCATCAGCACACAGATCTCTAGCTTTTAACATATACAATCCTGTTTACATAGTTACTACCATTTACTTTTAAATCAGTAACTAATACATAGATGGTTAGTTCACTTAATTGTTTTCTTTAAGCAGGATGTTTATTAACATTATTTCCAGCAAACCAGTATTTAAAACAAGCTAGTATCTCGTAGATATATCTCTGTGCTACTTGGGTCAACAACAACAAAAATTTAAGCTATCACTAATGCTATTTCTAGAGTAATAAAAACTTAGTGAATCCTCCCCTAATAACAAGAATTTAGCTTCTAATCTTCTGCTTTAAGTTATAGATTATAACATCCCTGCTTAATACTTCACAATAGTTCTTCCAATTTTAATATATATATATATATATATACACACACTGTCGCAACAAATATATAAGGATATAAAATTATCCTAACGTATCAGATGCTTCCCATATTTCTATACTGCAGGTTAGAAATATGTCAGTCTCGGGGGGCGTGGTCTGCTGCTCAACCAAGATGGCTGCGTAGTGTCTGAGCTCCTCACAATCCCACAAATAATTCGCATTTTCTAGCAGGGTAAACCCCGGTATGGGTCGTGGCAAACGGCCTCCGCACAGATCGGCTGCGGGAAGATTGGAATCCTATTTTGGACCCCAGCCACCGACAACGCAGGGTGGAGACGAATCCTCGGCCTCCTCTCCGGAATATTCGCTCCCGGACCTTGGTGCGGCCACCCAATGAATTGAGCGGCTGCTCGCGGACATGCCCACACGGGCAGACATTCAGTCGCTGGTAGCGGAGCTGAGGGAGACACTGCAGCAGGATATCGCTGAGGTGAGGGCGGAGGTGTCGACGATGGACACGCGGCTGACTCGCTTGGAGCAGGCGGCCAATGCACCCCCTGAGGCGGCTGTAACTGGCTCTCCGCAGTACTCTGAGGTCTGGCGCCGCATCGATGACCTGGATAACAGGTCCCGAAGGCAAAATCTCCGTATCCGGAGTGTACCGGAGGAGGTATCGGATGCGCACATCTACTTACCGGGCCTCTTTAATCACTTACTGGGCTCTGAATGGGTGACGGCTGCAGATCTACCTCGCGCTCACTGCGGCCCCCTCCTATATTATCCACAATGCCACCGAGGGACCTGATCTGCTTCTTCGCCGATTTTTCCCTGAAGGACGCAATCTATCTGAAAGCTCGCACCCGCCGCACCTGGTCCTACGATGGAGGTACTATTGAGATTTTTAATGATCTCTCTCCCACTATGCTACAAGCCAGGCGCACATTGCGGCCCGTGACCTAAGCCCTATCCAACACACAGATCCCGTATAGATGGGGTTATCCGTTCTTGTTGTCGGCCCGTTTGGATAACGTTGCCCAGCTTATACGTACACCCTCTGATGTTCCGCGTTTCACCGCAGCACTGGGCCTTCCAGATGTGATGGTGCCTGATTGGGAGCGATTTTCCCTCCCTGGCCAGGGTAGGGAGATGGCGCCTAGACCGCGGAGTTCTCGGAGCCGACGTCGACATTTGGTTGCGCCTGTCCCGCGTGAAGACGGGGTACCGTAAACCCCATGGAAAGGTGACCCTTCCTGGCCGTTGATGGTTACCCACGAGGGCGAGCTGCGGGAGGCCTGTTGCGAGGCCTGAGCTCAAACGACATTTTGTTTCCGGGACACAGACTTTGGGCATGGAAATTTTCTTTTTTGTTTATTTTTATTTTTTTAACGGTTATTCGTCTTACTTGCTTTACCCCGTTTCGTCCTTGTGACCCGCTATACCAGACTTGTTTTACTCGGAATGCACGCTGGACAGTATGCAAATCTAGTTGCGGAAGCAGGTGTTTTGCCATGCGTGGATGATTCTCACGCCCTCAGCTCTTAAAATAACCTTAACTTTTTCTTCTTCCGCACACAACTCCTGCCCACATATGCTTGAGATGAAGCGTAATACTTAGGTTGTACGCTGGACAATGGTTTTCTGTATATTAGTTTGGGGAGGCTGTTTTTTTATGATGAACCGATCGTAAATATGGATGGGGGGGGTTGTCGATTCAAGGGGGGGAGGGAGGGGGAACGGATTAAACTGTTTTAAGCTAGGGGGAAAGGGGGGAGGGAAATGATTGAAATGGAAAGAAGTGAGGAAAATTGAGAAAAAGATTAGGCGGAGAAAAGAAGGACACAAAAGGAAGGGGGGCGTGGCCTGGCAGCTGATGGAGAAGGCTGTGTGAAGCACGAGCTCCTCCGCAGATTCCCCCACCAGAACGTTTTAGGCATCCAGCGGACCCCGAAATGGGCCAATTAAGTAAGGCAACAGGTGTCCAGAGGCAAGGGGAGAAAAATCGCGGCGCTCCAGCGACTCCCCTGCGGCAATTTTTCACCCCGCAATCAGACCGCGCCGATGGGCCGGAAGCGCCCGCTCGATTTGGGCAGCACGAATTACTGGAGGCCCCGGCTTCACCGCGGCCTACCCTGGCACCCGAACCCACAACGTCCCCGGCTGCTATGGACCTCAATTCACAGGGGGACTGGATGAGCGCTACCCCAGACACAATGCAGGCCCAAATAGTTTCTCAAAATCCGCCTTCCCAGATAAGGCCGGAGGCCTTCCCCGCAGCGCTTGCACAAGCTGGGCAGAGCTCCCAACTCGAGCCGCCGGCTTCTCTGCGGCCTATCCCTTCTTTTTTGTCTGCCAACACCCAGGGACCTGGGAATAACGGGCATCTTTCCACGATTGACTGGCAATCCATCCTGAACAACCTCCCAACTAAATCTGACCTGCGAATTGCTAATGAAAATTTGAGCACCACCATTATGTCAGAACTGCACCATATTCGCACAGAGATTCACGGTTTAACTGCAAAGGTTATTCACTTGGAGGGGGAATGTGACACTCTCCGTTTGCAAGCTGGTTCTACTGCACGTGCTGTACAAGTTCACACTTCACAGATGCAAAGCATGGCTCTCCACCTCACTGATCTGGACAATAGGGGTAGACGCCAAAACCTCCGGCTCAGAGGTCTGCCAGAAACCGAGGACTCACCCTCTGCCCTGAAACAAGTGCTGCTGCATATCTTCAATGCCCTCCTTGACAGGCCGCCTCAATCTGAGATTGACTTTGTTCGGGCTCACAGGGCCTTACGACCAAAGGGACCCCCGGCAGCCCCCCGCGGGACGTTATATGCTGCTTGTCTCGCTTTGACCTGAAGGAAGAAATTCTGCGCCAGGCTAGAGTCACTACGGAATTCTCGTTTGAGGGTGTGAACCTGCAGCTATTCCCAGACCTTGCTCCGGCTACTCTAGCATACAGGCGGGCATTCAAGTCGCTAACTAGTGTCCTGCTCACGCAACAAATACGCTATCGATGGCAAATGCCGACGGGACTCTCAGTGACGACTCCTGCGGGCCAATTTTTGGTACAGGAGGCTGAAGATCTTCCAGAACTGGCTCGTCTGCTACAACTGCCACCTATTTCACTGACGTGGCCTGACCCTCTGGCACTGTATAATGGTGGTCTCGGAAGGCCGCGACCACGGCCACCTTCTCAGCGTGCTCGCCTTGACCGTCAACAAACTGCCCGGGGACCAGGGCCACAGATGTGAGACTCCGTGCTCAAGCTGAAAGTCCACACAGGCTGACAGCAACACATGACCTCCATTCCCAACACTGGACTTTCAATTCGCAAGGCTTTTTGACTTCTTTTTATTTTTTTTCTCTTATCGCGCCTTTCTATTACACACTCCGGCTAACGCCCAGATTTGGTCCGGAAAGATACCTACCCCAAGGCCTGCGATCCCGGTCTTGCTGACCTTTTTTCTGATATAACTCCGCGACACTTGTCGCCGGTACTCAATTGCGTAAAGGTTTGACTTTGTTATATTTATTATTATTTTTCTCTTTTCTTTTCTTTGCAGGGGGGAGTGGAATCTGGATTAGGATTTTATCCGAACTGTCTTGAACACGGACTTTTTCTCTCCCTCCCCCCCGAAGATGGGGCCCAAGCTTGAGGATCGCTCGTTGCGCCTTCCCTTGGACTCTCGGACGAGATGGGTCCTGCTGGTTTGAAATATTCTTTTTCTTTTCTATTTTTCTCATACAACGTTCAATGTATTATTGTATTGATATTCAGTGTTATTTGGGGGGTCTGCGGAGGCCCCAATGCATAAATAGAGTTTAGTTCCCGCGAACGCTAGGTCACGTTCTCCCCACCAAGGTTGGTTGACACGTGAAGTGGACAGGATACCCGGACCACTGGTTGGTCTGTTGGATTCTTCCTGCCCGCCGTCAACCCCGCCTCTCCGAGTGTATATAGTTACCACTTACTACCCATTGCCTTAGATCCCCGGTTCCCTTCCTTACCCCTTCCTGTGGGAGTGGGGGTTGGCCTAGAGAGCTCCTTCGCTATCCTTCAATAATGGCCGTGCGTCAGGAACCTCTCATGTTAATATCCATTAATGCCAGTGGCCTAAACATACCTGAGAAACGTTCGGGGGCTCTACGTGATTTCCAGAAAGCACGTGCCTCAGTGGTGTTTATCCAAGAATCACACTTTAGAGAAGGGGCGGCCCGAGACTCACAAACTCCTGGTTCCCAATAGGCTTTTTTAGTAACAATGCGGTGGCCAAATCTAAGGGCGTGGCGATTTTATTTCACAAATCTGTCCCCTTTGTCCAACAAGCAACTCTATCCGACAAAGATGGCCATTATGTAATGGTAAAGGGAGAAATAGCGGGACGCAAGTATACTTTTGCAAACTTCTACGCACCGAACAAGGGACAACATAGATTCATGAACAAATTGCTTCCTCTCATCACTGAGTTCTCTGAGGGCTGTCTAGTTTTAGGGGGCGACTTGAATGTACCACTGGATCCCCGCCTTGACACGTCCTCGGGACGCTCAGCTGTCCCCCCACATGTCACTCGCTCTATCTCCAAATTGTTGCATACACACAGATTAGTGGACTGTTGGAGGGCAATGCACACGGAGGACAAAGACTACACCTATTTTTCACACCCTGCGCAGATCTATTCTCAACTGGATTATTTCTTTATACCGCACTATTATTTATCTGATTTACAATCAGTCCGGATTGGATCTTTGACATGGTCTGACCATGCCCCGGTCACAATGCGTCTTCTTTCCCCTCTGCATCGCCCTGCCGTCCCAGCCTGGCGACTTAATGAATTCCTCCTGACTGACCCCCCGACTTCAAACAACTGTGAGCAGACCCTAGCCTTATATTTTAAGGACAATGACACGCCAGATGTGTCTCCACTGTCCATCTGGGAAGCACATAAATGTGTCATACGTGGGTTTTATATTCGTAAGGCGTCAGAGCAAAAAAAACACAGGGAGGCAGCTACAATCGATCTCTTAGCTCGCATTCACAACCTGGAGACCTTACATAAGGAATCCTTTGACCCTGCCCAGTTAACCGACTTGACAACCCTACGCCGGGAACTGGCCACTCTTCTTAATTCCACGTATCACCGACACTGTTTACGTTCCAAGACATTTTTCTTTGCTCATGGAGACAAGAGTGGGAGACTGCTGGCTCGTATGCTACGTGTCCGCCATTCGACCACGTATATTGCCAAAATCAGGGACACACATGGCAAAACACAACATCTACCACACCGCATTCTCCCTACAATTCGTTCCTACTTCGCAACTCTATATGACCTGCCCACTCCGGAGACGGATGCAGGACGCACACTTCATTCGCAAAAGATTCATGCCTATCTCTCCCAACACGTCACGCGACGCCTGACACCTGAAACTGCCCTACTGTTAGATGCACCCTTAACTATAGAAGAATTGAGTGACGCGGTAAAATCTTCTAAAACGGGCAAGTGCCCAGGCCCAGATGGCCTTCCCCTGCAATATTATAAACGATTTGCCAAAATTCTCTACCCCAGATTCCTGGTGGCTTTTAATGCCATTCTGGAAGGCCACACCATTCCGTCCCAAACTCAGGCGGCCAACATATCTTTAATTCCTAAGGAAGGTAAAGATGCTGAGCGGTGTGACAGCTACCGCCCTATCTCCCTATTAAATTGCGATCTCAAACTGTATGCAAAGATCCTGGCCACACGACTTACACCTTATGTCCCGGGGTTGATACACCAAGACCAGGTGGGATTTGTGGCAGGGCGGGAGGCGCGAGACAACACCATACGGGCACTGACGATCATGCATAGGGCAACGAGGCAAAGAGAAGGCCTTCTCCTCCTCTCTACGGACGCGGAGAAGGCCTTTGACAGAGTAAACTGTGAATTCTTGTTTTCAACTCTTTCTCAGGTTGGACTAGGTCCTAATCTATGCACCTGGATCCGGGCTCTATATTCGGATCCAACTGCACGGGTTTGCGTGAATGGGACCTATACGGAACCCTTTAAGATAAGGAACGGTACTAGGCAGGGATGCCCACTCTCCCCATTGTTGTTTGTATTGGCATTGGAGCCCTTCCTGTCCTCTGTAAGGGCTAGCCCGGACATCCGAGGGATCCGGACTGGCCGGACAGAGCACAGGGTAGCTGCTTTCGCGGATGATCTCCTTTTTTTCGTGACTTACCCAGAAACGACTTTGCCCAACTTACTGAAAGCTTTTGAAGTATACGGTAACCTCTCCAACTTGAAAATTAATTTCGCCAAGTCCTTCCTGTTAAATGTGTCCATGCTGCAGTTGAAGGCTCAATCCATACGGCCAAACTTCTCGATCCAATGGGCCGAGGATAGAATTAAGTACTTGGGAATTTGGTTGACCTCTGACCATACTTTAATGTTCAGAGACAACTTTGCGCCCATGCTCGCTACTATCTCCACGGATCTGAAGGCCTGGAACTATCCGCACATTTCTTGGCTGGGTCGCGTCCAGACAATCAAAATGAATGTACTCCCTCGTATTTTATACCTCTTTCAGACGATTCCCATTGACCTCCCGCGAACCTTTTTTCGGGACCTACAGACGCAGATCTCGAATTATGTGTGGAGGGGATCCCGACCGAGACTAAAATTTTCCATCCTTACCCTACCTAAAGCACGGGGGGGCTTGCCATACCAGACTTCTTGATATACCATACGGCTTGCCACCTTCAGCGTATTCTGGAATGGGCAAAACCCCGCAAACTCAAAGCGTGGGGGGTGGTTGAACAAGACGAAGCCGGTATTCCCCTCACTGTCCTCCCTTGGCTGCCTAAACTGCAAGGGCTACGCCGGGTACGTGATCTACATTACACCTCAGCTACACTACGCATATGGCATCGAGTAATGCGTGTTTTAGACCTGTCCTCTGACCCGTCGCCGCTTACGCCGTTGTTATGCCAAGCCTCCACACCCACGTCTTACACCCCGTCGATATTCACAGACTTGCTGCAAACACAAACACCGCGCATTCGTGACGTATTTCGAGACCAACAACTTGCCTCGCTTACGGATATACTGGGCGATAGGGCAGTGACTTTCCTACGATACTTCCGATATCAACTGTAGCGCTCACTCCCGGAGGAGCCGCTGAAAATGAACCACGGGTCAGTCTCCCCGCACTAGGGAATAAATATACTCCAACACGCTGAACAGTTTTATAATTTAAAAGGTTTACTAAAAAGGTTTGCATCTCTTGAGACACGGTATATGCAGGAAGATTTACAGTATTTTCGTAACACGATAAACGCGTAGCGGTAAAAGAAACGAAAACACGAGGGCTTCGTATTTTCGGAAAAACAACCCCCGACCGAGCAGAAAATTAAGAGATACGAAATTCGAAGAAAAACCGCGTAGCGGGACACAATAAAATACACAGTTCTCGTATCACGGTAAACGCGCAGCGGGAACAAAAAAAAAGGAAAAATGTTCGGAATGTAGCTTTAACTTTGCCCCCTTGTCCCGGTTCGAAAAAAGGAAAAGGAGTCCTGCACAGGTTAAGTCCCAGAACATGAGGTAGTGTATGCTCGTGTGTATGTGGTACCCGGGTACTTTTCAACTGGCCAGTGAGTTTACTTTAATGATGTCTTCGACTAGTCAGTTGGGGCCCTGTGGGTTTTAGAAGGAAAAATAACAGCGCACGCTCTTATTCACATACGGCCTTGGGGGCCTCTCACCCATCCAGCGCAAGCTTGAGGTTCCGTTGACCCAGGACGTCTCTCCGCTCGATATTGACTGGGGACGCCGACCACCGGATCTGTTGTCTGGCCTTC
Organism: Leptobrachium leishanense; assembly: GCA_009667805.1. Taxonomy (NCBI): domain Eukaryota; kingdom Metazoa; phylum Chordata; class Amphibia; order Anura; family Megophryidae; genus Leptobrachium; species Leptobrachium leishanense. The sequence continues at coordinate 361,347,774 of CM019066.1, read as the reverse complement.
TATCGATCAGCCGCGACTCAGCCAGCTTACCGCCTGCTCCCCGCTTCAATCGACCGCGGTACTCCTTACTCGAGGGGTCTTCTCTCCTCAGCACTGCACTCGGATAATATAAATGGTGATGTCTGTCTCCCGCAAGGCTATGTGACCCAATCTGAAGGCCCAATCCACTCTGTCTGCGCTCCGGCCTATCTTCTGGTCTCTCCTTCTCTGTATGCATCCGCTCTCCTCTGCTCCCTGGCGCGCTCCGCCTGTTCTCCACGAGGTGCAGGATGTACAGGCTCTCCACAAACCCACCCACTTCCTGTTTCTTCGCAAAGCATGCATGGACATGTAGTTCAAGTGTCCAGGGTCTTTAATCGTGATAGTCTCCATCTTGTGGCCAAAAATGGGTACTGCCACAGTAAACTTTAACACATCGCTACACAACAGATTGCTAGCTTTATCAGATCTATTCCCAACGAACAAAACTGACCCGCCCTCTAACAGAATTTGAAAAACAGTGCATGACAGCTGACCTACTGCCACATGGCGTGTCCTATTTATACGAACTCCTCCAGCGCTCAAATAGAACCCCCCCGCCGAGGTTTATGGGCAGTTGGGAAATGATGTTAGAAACTACTCTGTCCGACTCCCAATGGGGGAAAATCTGCGACCTTACACACCACTGCTCGGTCTCATCGAAAACACAGGAGACGGCATATAAATTACTATCCATGTGGTATAAGACCCCTGAACAGCTTAGCCACGTGTTTCCTGATATGTCGGATGAGTGCTGGCGTTGTGGTGAAAGCCCGGGATCGGCACTTCACATATGGTGGTCTTGTCCAGTGATTCGCCTATATTGGGAAAAGATACATAAAATCACTCAACTGTTCATAGAACCTCCCCCCGACTTCCGACCAGCCACCATGCTATTACATCATGTACACTACGCTACTTCAGGTTACAAAAAAAATCGGTGTGTATCCGCATTCTGAATGTTGCCAAAAGTCTAATACCCCTATTTTGGAAGCAAAGGGTGAGCCCTCCCATGCATCTTTGGCTCTCTAAAATGGAAGAGATCCATAGAGTCGAACAACTGTACTACTCAATGAACGGTATGACAGCCCAATATACTCAGATTTGGAGTACTTGGATCCTCCAATCGGGGGGAGCAGAATTTCGTGCCTTGTTACTGTAATTGAGCCAATGTGACGTTGTATCTGACCACATTCCTTCTTAAGACGCTCTGGTCTCTACCCTTGACGTATAGTGAATGCACTGTTTTATGGTTTCTGTGCCCAGTAGGAATTTGCCCAAATTCCCGGGCCATTTCCCCTCTCCCCAATACCCCTTTTTTTTTTTTTGGTCTTAGTTTAATTTACCCTTTCCACGTGATCCCAATAACGTTAATCTGACTTGATGCTGATACTTAGTCTTCTAAGTCTGATTCCTAACTCGAATGTAAAAGATACATGTTGTTTTATGATGATGCCACCGCCCAGCCTGTGAGCTGATGACTTTGCTACATGTACAACTTTCGAATAGCTTTGTTTGCTGTGAAAAATTAAAATAAAAACTTTTATTTACAAAAGGAAGGGGGTAAAGGGTCAGAAGGGGAAGATAGAGAAAAGGTTGCTAGAAAAAGAAACAAAAAAAATAGGAAAGAAAAGCGAATATAAATAAATAAATAAATAAATAGAGAACGGAGAGAGGAGGGAGGGGGGGAAAAATGACGGGAAGGGAAGGAAAAGGAAGAAAAAGAAAGAAAACAAACGACAGAGAATCAGGAAAACAGGAGGGGTGGGACTAGATGGGAGGGGGAAAAGGGGGGAAGGGGGGAACGGGGGAAGGTAGAGGACAGAGGGGAAAAATGGGGGGGGGGGTAAGGGGAGAAAAAAATATTGAAAATAAGACACAAAAACAGGGAAGGGGGCAACGAATATTAATACTCATTATACTCTGTGGCAGGTTGGGAGGGACCTCGACCTGAGGTTCATGTTTACTGTTCAGTAGATATATGGGGACTGTATTTGAGAATTCACGGTAGCGGGAGCATTTAATGAGCTCGCCCATCAGAAGTATATGCTGGATCTTTATGCATCGCTGTGTCTTTATGCAGACGGCTCGGTTTAATTGATTTCTTGTCACTGGCGGTAGGGGGCGACAGTATTTGTGTTTTTTTTTTCTCTCCATGCGCTTTGATTTGTGGGTTGGGATAACTTGCTAGGTTTACATTGCTACCTTGTTATGTTATTATCATTTTCCTTAACTGGGTTGGGATTGTGGGATTGTTCTAGGATTGATTCACATTGATAGTCTGCGGCTGCAGACTGGTTGATTGATCCACCCCCACGAGGATTGGTGTATTACTCCCTAGAGGACCATTTGGGGTAGTGTTTTTCACGTCCCTAACCTCTATTGTCTAGGTTCACCACTTCCCTCAGTTTGTGTTTTTTTTTACGTCCCCCTCCCTTTGTATTGTATCGTTAGTGTTTGTTTCTGTTCGTCTTGTGAAGTCTTATATTTTGTCTGTAATTTTTTTTTCGCTTTCTTTTCTCTCTTTTTCTTTCTCTTCCTCTCCTTCTTTTCCTCCTTTCCCCTCTTCTTATTCCCTCTTTGTCTTTCTCTGCCTCTAACTGCCTTTCACAATGGCTGCATACAGGGATAGGCCGCTCAGCTTGCTTTCTTATAACGTACGGGGCTTGAATACCCCGAGAAGCGACGTCAGATTTTGTGAGAACTGAGAGCCCTTCGAGCTTCGGTGATTTTCATTCAGGAGACGCATTTCCGAGGGGATTCTATCCTTACCCTAGCTGATCGTAATTTTCCTTTGGGATTTTATAGTAATTACGCTGGTGGAAAGTCTAGGGGCTCTGCTATTATCTTTGAGACGTGCCGAGATGAAGCGGGGCGGTTCCTTTTTACTAAGGGCACGATAGCTGGGGAGCCCTACACGTTCGCTTCCGTGTACTTGCCAAATAAATCTCAGTGCCGTTGCCTTTCAGGCATTCTTCACAAACTTGCAGCCTTTCAAGATGGTCTTCTGGTTCTAGCAGGGGACTTTAATGTCCCTTTGGACCTGCGCCTTGATACTTCGAGTGGGGTATCTTCTATTCCGGATAGCATGCTTCGCCAGATGCGCCGCTTATTGGATTCATATCAGCTGGTAGATGTTTGGAGGGCGTTTCATGGCCGGGAACGGGACTTCTCTTTTTATTCGGCAGCCCACTCCTCTTACTCCAGGTTGGATTATTTTTTCATGTCTCAACATGAGCTCTCTTTGGTCGGAGACTGTGGGATAGCGGTTCGCACCTGGTCGGATCATGCTGCGGTTTCTCTCTCGATCTCCTCCCCATTGTGTGTGCCCAAAGAACGTAATTGGCGGTTGAATGTCTCTCTTCTATCTCACCCGCAGGTTCTCTCGGATGCGCAAACGCTCCTATCAAACTTTTTTCAAGACAACGTTACGATTGATGTCCCCCTCTCCACAATCTGGGAAGCCCATAAGGCTTGCATCCGTGGGTTCTTCATTAGTCGTGGTATGGCACTTAAGAGACGGAATAAAGCACATCTCCAAACCTTGCTCGCTGACATTCAGCGGCTTCAAGACGAACATATCGCCTAGGGGGCAGACAAGGCTTTTCAACGCCTCTTACGAGCCCGCCAATCTTTGGCAGACCACCTAAACGCTGATCTTAAACTGCAGGCCATTAAATCCAGGGCCTTCTTTGCACTCCATGAGAACAAACCCGGCCGCCTCCTAGCACAACAACTTAGGGTTCGTCGCCAGAGGGCGTATATCCCACGTGTCCGTATCTCGGCTTCAGAGAATACTTCAAACCCAGCCCGTATTGCAACGGAATTCCGCAAATTTTCTCAGGCCTTGTACAATATCCGATCGGATGACATGTCAGCACAGGAGACACCATTGATCCGCCAATGCTTAGACCGCACTGTCTCACGTACCCTGTCCAGAGAGGAATCTGAGGCCATGAGCCACCCCATTACAATGGAGGAGCTTCAGGAGGCTATAAAAGGTTGCCAAGAACAATAAAAGCCCTGGGCCGGATGAATTTCCTTCGGAATATTACAAAAGCTTTAGAGATACCCTAGCTCCACATTGATGGCGCTCGTCTCCATCAGGCCACTTTGGCGGCCTCTATCTCACTATTGCCCAAGCCGGAGAAGGACCCATTACTTTGTGAAAGTTACTGCCCGATATCTCTGCTGAATTGTGACCTGAAGCTCTTGACGCGTATTTTGGCACTCGATTGCGTGATTGTTTGCCTCTTCTGATAGACCCGGATCAGGTAGGATTTATACCTGGTAGGGAGGCCAGGGATGCTACTACCCGGGTAATTGATGCTATTAGCCTGGCTCATCGTGGATCGAGCCCGGTCCTCCTGTTGTCAACTGATGCTGAAAAGGCTTTTGACAGAGTGCTGTGGCCATTCATAAGGCTGACATTAGCTAAATTCGGACTAGATGCCACCTTTCTCTCCTGGATTGATGCTATTTACGATTACTCGAACCCTCGCCGTCGGGTTAATAGTTTCCAAGTCCAGAATGGAACCCGGCAGGGTTGCCCGCTCTCGCCTCTGCTCTTTGCACTCACATTGGAGCCCTTGTTGTCTTCCATTCGCCTCAATCCATTGATCACTGGCATCCGTGGCCACTCCCTCCATCACAAAGTCTCTGCCTATGCGGATGACCTACTTTTTATGCTCACAGACCCAGCGGTCTCCCTTCAGGAGGTGGTATCGTAGCTGGATACTTATGGGGCACTGTCGGGATTTAAAATCAACATGAATAAGTCAGAGATCTTGAATATTTCCCTACGAGGCGCTGACAGGGCGGCACTTAAGCACCGGTTTCCATTCAGGTGGTGTGCAGAGAAACTACGCTACTTAGGCATATGGCTTCATGCAGATGTCAGTAGGATCCCTTCCCTTATTTTCCTGCCTATATTATCGGTTATACGCCAGGATGTGAGAGACTGGTCCTCTAAATATATCTCATGGCTGGGTAGGGTTGGGGTTCTAAAGATGAACGTCTTGCCCCGTCTTCTCTACCTTGTCCAGACCATTCCGTTGCAGGTTCCTAGAGGTTGGCTTGCTGAGGTGTGGAAAATGTTCTTGAATTTTGTTTACCAGCCCAAACGGCCCCGCCTTAAATTTACGACCATGTGTAAGCCTATTTCCTCAGGAGGCTTAGCATTACCTGATCTCGGATCATATCTGTATGCCAACCACCTCACTAGACTTCTGGACTGGATGGACCAGGGTTCTACCCGTAGATGGCTGGACCTGGAGTGGGCGCTTGCAGAGTGGCTCCTCCAGCAACATGTGCCCTTATCTTCCAGACGGGCCCCTGCAATGGGATGTACACTCCGATATTGGCTTCGGGCCCACCCCCTTTTTGCACTTTCACCTTCTCCTTCGCCTCGTCTTCCCTTGTCACACAATCCGGCGCTCCCGAGTGGCGTTTGTGCCTCAGTTCGTCTTCGCTTCACTACCTCTTCGTGTCTCAGGGCGCAACATCTTTTCACAGATGGGCAGTGGATCCCGCTGGCAGGAGGAAAGGAGACACCTGCGCTTACGTTTGCGGAGTCTTTCAATTACGCACAATTGCTCTCTTTTTTATGTCCTCTACCTGATAAATCAGGTATTTTGAGACAGCTCACTCAGTTTGAAAAATATAGTGTGTTGGGGATCACTCTGACACGCAGCCTCTCCACCTTATACTCCATGCTAAACTTTTTCAGCCGATCTGCCCTCATTTGTGGGATGACATGTTAGGTGACAATTTACCGGAGAAACACTGGGCAAAGACGTTCTATTTTGTTGCGTCTGGCTCCCCGGTTTCCAGATTTTGAGAGTCCTCTTATAAATTGATTTCACTGTGGTATACTTCCCCGGTGCAGACTGCGCGTTTCTGTATCTCTGCCACTGATATCTGTTGGAGGTGTAACTTGGTTGGAGGCACATACCTCCATATGTGGTGGTCTTGCTCGCGCATTCGTCCTTTTTGGGAGGCTATCCGGAAGCTGGCGTGTCACTTGACTGGCTTGGATTTAGCCTTGGACCCTAGGTTGTTTTTGCTTGGCCAGATAGACAGTTTAAATGACTTATATGGCACATCTATTTTGCCATGCCTGTTGCTGGCGGCACGGTCGGTGCCCCCTCTATTCTGGAAATCCGATCTCGCTCCCCCTTTGCGTGAAGTACTATTAAGGATGGAGCTCATCCGGTCGGCGGAACAGTTGCTGTATCCCAAAGACAGGTGGGACGAGATCTTCCACCGTACATGGTTTTACTGGTCAGAGTTCGTGTCTTCCTCTAAATGCACGGAGTGGCTTCAGGAGGCTCATGACCCTGGGTAGGTCACTTCTACGTACAGATGGATGGGCTTCTCAGTTGAGTATTCTTGACTTCCCCGTTGGGAGTGGGAAGTGTTTCGGCCTGTCCTTAATGGTAGCCTGGGCTCTGGTAAACACACCGCTGTCCTTTGTCCACCTCTCTTTTGGTCTTCCTCCCCTCTATGTTTATCTTTTTCTTTCTGATTTTCATTTTGTTTCTCTGCCTCTATGTATCTTCTGTTACTTGTTCTTAGTGCCTCCCCATTGCCTTTTATCCCCTATGGGTCTTTCCCAAATTATTTATTGTTGTTTGTTCCTGTTTCATGTTATATGTGGTTAGTCGTGCGATTTGTTTGCTCTCCTAATTATGCGTTTACCTCGCCTCTCACATGTTTTCATAGGGAACCTACCCCTCCTTATAAAGGGGGCTTCACTTCATTCTCCGTATGGTCCTCATTGGTCTGGGAGTAATACCTCAATGCTGTAGGGCACCAGGGATGAATTTTGTACAGCGTGTGTGGGGTAGGAGACTGTCATTGGCTACATGTGAGTTAATTCATATTGCATTTACAAGCATTCTACGTGGCACTTGGTGAAATGCATACTAATAGAGTGATTGCTTAAGTTGTGACAACTCTTCCCCATTTGTGTTTTGTCATGTTTCCCCCTCTTTCATGTTCTGTATCCTATTTTGAAAAATAAAATTTTTCATGCAAAAAAAGTCAGTCTCTGCTCTAACAATGTGACAATCTCAGTCTATATTAAAACCCACTATTTGCTTTCTGTACATTGAATCCAGATCTTGGACAAGTAAACGTTTCTGCAATCTTAATCAGTGGATATATTGTATTTGAGAGTATTTATAATGTTAAAGAAATTAAGATGCAAACAAATTGCTGAGTTCTCCTTCAGCATAACTCAGTGAATGCTTAAGTAATAAGATTTGAAGTCGCAAGATGAAGGACTTCTCATTGTGTTCTGTTTAGAGGAATTTTACATTTATTACGTACCTCCCTCTTTGCATATAAAACATGTCAAAGAATTCCAGAAAACTGTCAACCTTTACTACACCACAAGATGGCAGTGCTGATTTTCTAATTAAAAAGTTACTCAATTCAATAGTAAAATTAAAAAAGACAGATCATATGTCAATATTCTTATCGAGTTTGAACAAAAGAACCCTCAGTCTCTTCAGACACTGTCGTCTCGGGTTGTCATTTGATTTAATATTAAGGATCCCTCTTTCTCTAGCCATCAAGGTTTTTCTAAAGTACCTTGAGTTAGCGTAAATATTTCAGTGTTACTGAATAGAAATATTTTGTGCTAATATAGAATATACTTTCGTGGCTAGATATTTGTGCATATAAATTTTATATGTCAATTTTTATTTTAACAGACTGCTTGGACAAACGTATAGATTGTCTATGACTAGCACTTATTTAAAAACACATTAACCTAGTTTTAGAAGGAACTTAAAGGTTAAAGTTGAGACTTTTGATATCCATGTTGTGTATCCATGTTGTGTTTCTCTGAAAATACCTGACAAACGCTACCCCTGAACACATGCCGTAACCAGACCACTTGTGCATAAAAGAACAAGGGATTGCATCTAAAATCCAAATTTTTTTTGCATTTTATCCCCGGCTTCTATTTTGTATTTTCCAAAATCTCAGCACAAGCCTGTGACGGTGGGCCTGACCGGACATGGCACAGAAGGGGTGTGAGCTACTTGAGCAGTTAACAGACATGACCCATGAATGTATAAACAAAAACAAGGGATTTATTTACAACAGCAAAGTATATGAACAGCAAGGATCAAGAAAAAAAAAAAAAAAAACACATGAAACTAAAGACCTGAGCACTAGAAATAAACTAAAATACTGAGATACAAATACCAAAACATAGAACCAGATCAGAACGAAATGCATGAAACAGATAGCTAATCAAAAAGCAACAACATGAGAGGGCTAAATACTAGAGCAACATATGCAAGAACATAAACCGGATTAAAACTAGAGAAAACATGAACTTAGTTCTTCTGTCTATATTCAGGTCTAAGAAAGGATATATTAAATGCAAACATCACCTAAGCAAGACAGACCTGAACATGAATGCATGAGCTGAGCACACTGAAGCAGGATCAGAATGAAGCTAGAATCACAGTGAGGCTTGAATCAAGACTAGGAATACAGAACAAACTGAGAACATGGATAAACTGGAGGCTAGGATCAGAGTGAATACCAAAATGAGGCAGCGCCCTTCTTTGGGCAATGCCTGCTTTTATACAGAGTCCACTTAAACAATTGAGTCCAGGTGAGGTCCAGGCTTGAACGTGAACCAAAAGGTCCAGAACTTGGATGCAATATCCATAGAAGCCAGAGGGGGCGCCAGAGACCCAGGACGTGACAAAGCCTCATTTTACAGCAGTGGTATAGGATAAAAACCAGTGCAGAAGCAATGGGTTGGAGGGGAATGTTTAGACAAGGCTGCATGGGATCTGTTGTGTTAAGGCTGCCCAAGAAGAGATAGCAGCCGAATGAGATCTGACAGTGAGCTAGTACTGAACGGACCCCCCAGTGGTGTCATTTACCTACAACCCCACACAATGCAAGTCAATTAGCTAGACTTCAGACCCAGAGTCCATACTATGTGCCAGTGAGAAAAAGTGCTGCAAAGATTCTGTGGGATGGGGGGGGGGGGGAAAACAAAAAAAATAAGTCGCAGGATGCATCCTTTTCTTTTATCATCATTGTTTGATGTCTTTTTAAAGCAGCACTGCCCTCCCATGTCTCCGATTACCATGTACATTGAGGCCCAGTCAGGGCCCCCATTCATACTGTATCAGCAGGTGATGGTGAGGGCAAGTGTATCCTGAGTTGCAATCAGGGCCGGATTAACATAGGGGCAGATGGAGCAGCAGCTCCAGGCCCAGAGAAAGGATAACTATGTCTGCATTTGGACAACTGTATCTCCAGCTATATAGCAGCTACAGGGTCCAGTGAGGTATCACTGGAAAGGCCAGAGCATGGCCTTTCCAATGATACCAAACATGATCAGAGTTTAAGTAAAATAAATATTTACTTCTTTCCTACAGTAATTTTTTTTACTTTTCAATTATAAAGTAAACAATCATGCTGCACTAACCAACCACCACATTTCTCATGTCACTAACAAGAGTGGAGGTGATGGTACAATCCATTGTTAGATCAAAAACCTAAACCGCAGCGAAGAGCACTGCAGAGAACTTGACAGGGCAGAGTCTGGCCTTTGCATTAATACCAAACCTGACCATGTAAAAATCGAAAAACAAATTTACTTTAGTTCCAAAGCGATGGCATTGTCCATTTGTCACATATAAGATTAGCAATACTACTGCCATTACTCACCTTCTCATTTCCCACACTGTGAGCAAGGTCAGTGTTTTATACAGTCATATTATTTGTAAAAAAAAAAAAAGTTACAAAACACAAGGGAGCTATTTTTTTTGGTTAAATTGTATTTTTTCCTCAGAAAAATGCAGTAACAGCTTCCCATTTCTTTAACAAGAATGCCCTATAGAATAGATAACCAAAGGTTTGGATGATAAAATGGGAAAAAAAAAAAAAAACACACCTTTAATCTTTCATTCAGATTGCAATCATTTAACCACACAGTATCTGCCTGGTTAGATATAGCCATATCTGCACTATTAACTAAATTACAAAGAAAGCCCAAAATATTCAGCATCCAAGATGGCGGCCCCCCATCGGAAAAAGTCTGACCTGGCACCGATTGGTGCTGGGTCACAGCCTTGCCATCAAGGGGTTAATGCCATACATCCCTGGAAAGGCCAGGCTGTGCCCTTTCCAGGGATGCCTGGCATTAGAGGGATCCAAAGGATCCCCCCCCCCTCTAGGCGCTTCCCCTGCTCCGGCTGGGAGGGGACGCCTGAAACTGACAATCGCATCTGGTGCGATGATGTCAGTGCGCCGGGAGGCACCAAAAGTGCCGGTCTGACTCCGTGGGAATCAAAGCAGCACGGGAGCTGCCGGAGCAGGTGAGTATCTGCCGCCGGGGGGCTGCAGACGCCGGGGACGTACAGTTACGTCCTGCGGCGTTAATGCAATATTGTTCCCATTGCAAGTATAAATGTTACTGCACATCTGGTTTGTCTGGGCCGTATGATAAAATAAGCTAAACCAGTGAAAATGAGCTCAGCACACAGGGGTGAGGTCTCAGCAGCAAAAGGGTTAAATTTAGTATCCAGGAAAACATGGCAACCCGGTGTGTATCCCTGCCCAACTATGAGCAATGAAGGAGGGAAACGAATAAATTGGTTTTGACGCCAGCGGTTTAATTAATCCAAATTAATTCTGGTCCTTTTGACCAGAGGGTTAATCCACTTCCTGACAGCGCCATGGTTACAGGATTCCTTTAAATCTACAAGAAAGCCTAGGGAATCAAAACCCGAGCTTATAATTGACCTGCCTGGAGATCCATTCATGGAGCGATTTCCCCATGTCTGGGAGTCACATCCAGTAAAGGGAGACATGGCACCGCGGCCGCTCTCCAAGGAGGTCAGTGATACCCAAGCATTCATTCCACACCTTTAGAGGGTCATTCACAAAGCACTAGTATTGAAGCACCGAGGAACACCACGTCACAAAGCAGCAACTGAAGCTCTTGTTCCTCTGTATTTTAGCCAAGAGATGCCGGCAATATCTGCAACACCGCTTAGTGAATAAGCCCCATAATTCTTCATATGTCAGTTTGTGTAGCATTAAAGCCAGTGGATTTGAAAGAATCTCACCCAGACATTCCAGCTTTACCATGATACCGCCAGGGTTACAATTCCAATGGCAGTAACAGCATTGCAAGAGAAACGGAGCAGAAAGCATTGGAAAGGGTTAACCCCGCAATATTATCCAATAAAATGAGGCAGGTATGGAGCAGAGTAAAACTGCAGAGGTGCCCAGTGTCAGATGCAACATTTACCTAGTATCCCAATGTTGAGAAGCATTGAGTCAGACATGTCCCACAGCCAAGAGGATCACAACTAGAAGATATTAACCCCTGCAAGACCATGATCAGCAGCAGACACAACACCCAGACCTGGAGCATTAATTTGTTTGCAATCGTTCTCCATAAAAACAAAGATAGCGTCCAAAATTTCAGCATCTCAGGCATGACACACAAGGCGCTACACGGGTTTTTACAAGTGAAGATCTGTGTTAAGAGATATTATCTTGCTGCAGTAGCCCCTTTTGGCCAGCAGAGGGCAGTGTCTGCTAAAGGAGTGTACAGTAAACTGCATTTATATATTGGGACCAAAAACACATGAACCAGTTAGTGATGAGGTTAGAGGGGGCTGTCACACACCTGCTCCCAGATACTGAAACCAACAGCTCCCAGATACTGAAACCAACAATACCCAGAATGCAGTAGATGGTCATTGAATCATGGGAGTTGTAGTGCAGAAACATTGGGAAAGCAGTATTTGACAGGCCTGGGTAAAAGGATTAGTAACCCCCAACCTCACAGGACCCATTACCTTCATACAGATCCCTGACAGAGCGAGAAGCACAGACATTACTGTGTGTAGAAACATTTTATTGCTTTGCCACAATATATAATCAAGGGGAGGAAAATCCTCTGTATCCAGGATGAGCTCATGGCCTGAGCAGCAGCTCCTTAACATGTCACCTTCCCAGCACCGTGTCCACATCAGTCCATTCTGGAGCAAGTCCAGCCAGTCATTGAGAAGTCAGGGTAAAGGTGGTGCAGGACAATCCTCAGCAATGGGGTGAGTCTGCAGGGAGCTCAGGGTCACACGTTCAGGCGGGTGGGTTGGATTCCTCATGTTCTGCCACATCCACAGGCTACATGAGCTGAAGGGAACTGACCTTATCATTCCAGCCCAAATGCCCATAGTTGTCCACCTCCTCTCCAGCCAGAGCCACCATTTTATTACCTTGATACTGTGCATGTTCATACAAGATCCAGGCTCCAATCATCACTTTGTGTGAGGAGATCTGGTCATTAAGTCCATGGGATCCCAGATTCTCCTGGTTTTTGGTCAGGATCACTTCCCGGCCTCCATAGTTGATGTGCTCATACACACGGATTTCTGGGCCGTCCAAGCCGCCTCTCACCACTTTGACAGAGCTGATCTTCTCCTCAAACCCAGGGAGGGAGTTGTAGTCGCCTGGTTTGTACAGCTTGAAGTCCCCCTTGTAGTTAATGTGCTCAAACACCACCCAGGGCTCTCCTCCAGTGACTCTCATGGACTTGTGTGCGGTCATTGAAACCTATCTGTGTGAAGTCAGGGTTGTCAGCACCAACGCTCACAGAGTCTCCCTTCAGGTCTCTTTGTGAGAAGAGCTCAATGCTGGCCATGCTGTCTCTCAGGGTGACACCTTACACACAGCTGGGCTTTAGGATCAATGGAGTCTGATCTCTCACCTGCCCTGATCTCTTATATACCGTGTGTCCAATACAGAGGCTGTTACCGTGAAATGGGACTCAGCTAACGGCCATTAATTAGCCGCTTCATTAATTAAAGGCTTCATGTGTAGGTATGAGGTTATAGCAGGGTTACCAGATCAGCCATGTTTTCCTGGACACATATAATGTATTCATGCTGATGGGCAGTGCATGAAAAATGCCACCCCGCAGCATGTAGACTTCATACACTCCAGGTAAGAAAAAAAAAGGAATCCCAGGTGACCTGCCTTAATTTCCTTCCTGCAGTATATGAATTATACATGTTGCAGGGCAGCACTTTTCCCTGCGCTCCCCCTCTGCATGAAATAGTAATAGGTGCCCAGGAAAACATGTCTGACCTGGCAACCCTAGGTTACAATGATGGAAAGGAGAGAGAGGGGTTAATATAGCTGCAGAGACTTTTCTTATCATTTGAAGAATTAAGAGACTATATAGAAGAAATCTGATTTGAACTTGCTGTAAGGAATGGGTTAATATAGAGAATGTGGATATTGCAAACGGCAAGGTGTGAAAAATCCCCCCCCTCGCCCGCAGCATGTAGATTACATATACTCCAGGTAAGATATAAAAAAGGAATCTGTCATGTCCTCAGCCCCCGCTGCACTGCCAGGGGGGTCTGGGCAAGGTCCTGTGCCAGAAGCTGGCCGGCTGCAGGCACTGGGGAATGGTCGTGCGGCGTCTGAGGGGGCCCAGTATGGTCACGAGGAGCCGCCGGATTTAAAACAGGGCACGAGGAGTTGCCTCGTCGCCCTGTTGTGGAGTCTGATTCCTGCATCGCTGCCTACTGATTGATATTGCCTTTCTGTTGCCAACGCGGTGTTATATACCATCCCATCTCCTGTTATTTGACCCGGCCTGATTTCTGACTATTCTCTGCTGATCGATTCCGATGGCCTGTGTGGTGTTTTGGTGGGTTAACCTCATGCTTGCCGCTGGGGTGTTTACACGGTACTGGGGAAGTGTTCCTTATCATCGGTGGGTCTTGTCTGTGGCCTTGCTAAGTGCCTATATCCAACCGAGGATTCACGTTCGCCAGCCACATATATTGTTTCAATCCGCGATTACTAAGTCCAATTTATTTAATGCTGATTGTCAGTGTGCGCTTACCAGCAACAATACTCGTTCTTGTTTGTACAACAGACCCCGAAGTGTATGTGTTGGCTCTTACCATCTAACGGTACCGCTGACCTGTCCCCGATTATCAGCAAACATTAAAGCAACCTATTTCCTGACTGCCCTGCAGTCCGCACAATTCACCAACTGTCTGATCTGTTTTTCTCTGTATGTGCTCTATCGGTCTTGAACCCTTTAGTGCTTAGTAGCGACTCCGTTTATGGTTCTACCTCATTGCCACAAGTATCTGATTCTATGAGATTTAATCGGTGTTTAAACGTCAAAAAGATTTCTCAGTCCTTAAGGATCTCAACTCCGCTACTCCTTGGTGAGCGATACCCCACCCGTTACAGAATCCCAGGTGACCTGCTTTAATTTCATTCCTGCAGTATATGAATTTATGCATGTTGCAGGGCAGTACTTCTCCCTGTGCACCCTGAAATACGCTGAAATCAGACGTTACCGGATCTACCGGTGGGGAGCGTGTTCATTGGTGGACGATGATCTCTGTGACCAATACACTTAGCGTGGCGTGTATGGGGCACTGGAAGTTTTTCTATATTTCGGCATGGTGGCCTGGATCCTGACCTGTGTACCTTTGCCCTTTGTATAATTTATATTGTTATTAATGCAAATAACCCCATAAGGCTCTGAAGTCATCTTAAAGAACAGATATGGCCCCGACATTCCTTAAAACATGAGTGGTCCTGTTTGGCCGCATGATTGGTGTTGAAATAGCTTTCAGCACCAAGGACAGGACCACCGAACGCAGCTGGACTGAAGGAAAAAAACAAAAAAAGGACGTTTTGCTGCGGATGAAAAGAATAAACTCTTGAATAATATTTGAAAACGAAAATATTTTTTTCCATTGAATCCTATGGGCTTCAGCAACCTGGGCCCTCCAGATGTTTTGGAACTGCATTTCCCATGAGGCTCCAAGAACCTAATGAGAAGCTGAGCATCATGGCAGATTTAATTCCAAAACTTAGGGCAATATTACAAAGTCAGTGCTAACTTAACCAGAGCTGGTGTAAATTTAACCCCATAGACTATAATGGCTCTGGTAAGTTTACAACAGCTCTGGTTAAGTTAGCACCAACTTTGTAATATAACCCTTGGAGGGCCTAGGTTGCTGAACCCCTTACATACAGGATTATATGAGGGATCTTTAAGAAAGCCAAGGACACTGTCCTTTGCAAAAATAAAAGCTTAAATAAAATAAAAATTCTTATTAACCCCTTAATGCCGTAGGATGTACAATTACGTCCTGCATTAGGTGGGCTTTGAAGCCGCAGGACGTAATTGTACGTCCTCGGTGTTTTCAGCCCCCCGGGAGATACTCACCTCCTCCGGCGGCTCCCTCGCTGATCTGAGTCCCACGTAGTCAGATCGGCAGGGTTTCCTCCTCTGGGGCACTGACGTCATCGTGCCGGGGGCACGATGATGTCAGTTTCAGGTGTTCCCCCCCCCCGCCGGAGCAGGGGAAGCGCCTGAAGGGGAGGGGGGAGGGATCTGTCTCCCTCTGTCTCCCCATCACCGGGGACCAGGAGGCTGTGGCCAGCATCGCTGGAAGGGTCACAGCCTGACCTTTCCAGCGATGTATGGGGGGGTTAACCCCTTAGTTGCCAGTCGCGACCGGGCACTAATTTGTGCCCGATCGCGGCCTATTTCCGGTGGGGGCCGCCATCTTGGATGGCAGCCCCCACCTCTGGGTCACCCCCGCTCAACTGACTCAATCGCGCCATGCGCAATGATGTCAGTTAACCGGGGAACCCCCTAGCTGCAAAGGGATTTCCTATGGAAATCCCATAGAGGAGATAAAGGGGTTCACAGAACTCCCCTATCTCCTGATCGGTGGCAGCTAGGGGGTCATGTATGATATTGATGGAAAGGCCAGAGCATGGCCTTTCCAATGATATAACATGGTCATGTTTGATGAGTAAAATAAAAGTTTAAAAAAAGTAAGAATAAAAAAATAATAAATTAAATAAAAAAATAAATACGTGTTTTTTTTTTTTTTAATGCAGCACTATTGTTCACATTTCAATTATAAATGTGAACAATGATGCTTCACTAATGATTTTTTTGGGGGGGTTTAGCTAAAATCACGCATTTTCTCCCCCAAAAAAAAAAATGGGTTCCCCGTTCTAATTTTTTTAACAAATCTACCCCATAGCATATGACCGCAGAGCCTAGGATAATAAAATTTAAAAAAAAAACACTTTAAACACTGTGGAAGATTTAAATTTTATTGAAAATTCACATTTATTTACTTTTTTTTACATTTTTTGTTATAGCATTTTGGCAGGGCATGACATATATATATATATATATATATATATATATATTAATGATATATTATTAATCTGCCGGAAAGAACGATATATAATTTATCTGGGTGGGATAATAATACGTGAATTAAAAACGGTCAAAATGAGCTCAGCAAACTTCTACTTCCGAAACAGCGCCGAAGTTGTAAAATTACTCACGTCCTTAAGGGGTTAAATTGAATAAATGAAGTGGATGTGGTGCAATGTTTAAATGTTAAACACATTGGGCTACATTACAATCTTCGCGCAAAGACGCTTGCGCAAAGCGTGAATTTTTGCGTTAAACATTTGCACGCGCAAATCACAGCTGGAATTACAATCCTCACGTGTTTTTGATCCGCCGATCAATAACGTGCATAAACCGGATGCGCCCAAATGCTCGCACAGTAACGTTGAGCGCAGAAATCAGTGTGCGCATTGGTTTTTTTCTTCACGCGATTCAGCCAATCAGAATTAAGAACCACAATTTTCTCACGTTAAGTTTTTGCGCCTGTCAAAGTCAATCTGAGCATATATGCTGCAGCAATAATACATGCACACACAACCTCTCCATTTTATTGGTTTGGTATGAGTAGAATGTGTAACTATACTTTGCTGCGTATTTTTTTTTTTGGGCTGCTGTATTTGGGTTCGGCCAGGACGTTCAGATTTGCCATTAACAGCAGCTTTTTAAGAGTTGCTAAAATTATGCGCGCAAAGGCTTGTCGGTTATAATCTCTGCACGTTATATATATATATATATATATATTGGACTTCTCAACCAAGCCTCCAATATGGCAGGGATTATTATTTCATAAGAAACATACGAAACACAAATATCACTCGTTTAGATTTCCTAGAAATTCTCCTAAATTCTTTTAATTGTCTGTGTTTTGCTTTGAAGAATACAATAATCAATAATCGGATAAAAACATATATATATTTATTACGTATACAAAAAAGTTTCAAATCTCAGATCATAAACAAAAATTTATAAACCACAATCCATCAGCATAGAAAAACTAGCTTCACAATATATGTATCTCCGGTTAGATACTGCATATGATTAATATCATTCACCTTATCAGTTAGGTAGTTTTTTATTTTTGTATTAGTGTGAAATCCACCCCCCCACCATTATAAGTGTCAAACCCTGCAAGTCTTTTACTTACATAGGATGTAAGCCTGTGGAATTTAGCCATTTCCTTTGTGTGAAGGAAAGGGTGTGTGAACAGACCATAAGCTAGAAAAAAGTCATCTCCGAATCAAATGTAGTAAATTTGTCTCACTGTTGGTTAAACTCTGACGTAGAAATGTATCTGCTCTGATTGGTTGTTGTATCACATTCCTATGTTGGGAGTGAAAACTGCAGGAAGTTTTTATATATAACGAACATTTCTATTGGATGTTTAAAAAATAAACCAATCTGACAGACCACGGACTGATAAGGTGATAATCTGCCATATCTCGGTGTGGTTGTGTATATCGTCTCCTCTGATCAAAGTCGCGCAGCGCCTTACTTCATTTTTGATATATAAGAAGAAACTTGAAAAAGGTTTATGGTAATCATAATGGAAATTAGAATTTAACAGTTGGTGTCAAAAGTGGGATTTAATAATTCAATTGTCTAATATGCTTTATTTCATGTTAAACAATTGCCTATATAGATAAAAGAATTTTTGCTTCCATGGGGAGGCTGTCTGTGAGAGCCACTGTGTTGTTGTAGGACGCTCTGTTTGTTTTTCTTTGTTGTTTGTTTATCTTAACTCGCCTGATAGAGAACTGTTAATGAGCGGTGACTCACTCGTTATGTTGATGTAATCATAATGGAAATTAGAATTTAACAGTTGGTGTCAAAAGTGGGATTTAATAATTCAATTGTCTAATATGCTTTATTTCATGTTAAACAATTGCCTATATAGATAAAAGAATTTTTGCTTCCATGGGGAGGCTGTCTGTGAGAGCCACTGTGTTGTTGTAGGACGCTCTGTTTGTTTTTCTTTGTTGTTTGTTTATCTTAACTCGCCTGATAGAGAACTGTTAATGAGCGGTGACTCACTCGTTATGTTGATGTACCCTGATGAAGTTCTGGTGCTGAGTATTTGTTATGTCACTCACCCGGGAAACTGAAAGATGTTTCTAGCGTTGAGTAAGGCTGGGGTCAGACGAGCGTAGTGTTCACGTCCGTGATTGCGCCTAAAAGTACGTCCGTGATAGCATGAAAGAAAGTCCATTGGAGCCTGACACATGAAGTACGTCCGCACTGAACTGCGGACGCACAACGGCCGCGGCAAACGGACGCAGGTTAGGCAAGAACGTAATACTGCTAGAACGGACGTGCGGAGTGCGCCACGTCCACAACGTCCGCATAGCTTTGTGTGTGAGTGATGGAGCATGGTCAGACGGACTGCATTTATACGTCCAGCATTTTTGACGGACAGAATGTTTTTTCATTGTAATTTATTTTTCCCTCCTACATCCGTCAAAAATAACTTCAGTGAAAAAACGGACTGTGTGACCACTACTGCGTCATCCGTACTGACGATGTCCGTACTGCACGGACGTACAGTCCGTAGAAATCACGCTCGTCTGACCCCAGCCTAAATGTGTGTGTCTTTGTGTCCATAGTGTAGCTCTATTGTGTTCTGGCTCATAGCATTTTATTTTAATTGATTAGATTTTGATTTAGAAACATAGAAAAATGTCAGCAGATAAGAACCTTTCGGCCCATCTAGTCTGCCCAATTACATGGATACTTTACCTGGATTTATCTTTTATTTAGGATAGCCTTATGCCTATCCCATGCTTGCTTAAATTCAATTACTGTTTTGGCCTCTACCACTTCAACTGGAAGACTGTTCCATGTATCCACCACCCTCTCAGCAAAATAATGCTTTCTGATGTTACTTTTATACATAATATGATTTCTTCTTATATCAACTGATTTTATCTCCCATTGAGAGACAGTTTTTTCTTTTTCCTCTTAATTTTTTATTATTTTCTTGCGCGCTGCTGCCATTTTTTCTTTATTTTTTTTGCGGCATGTGTTTGCGCGCTGATTCTAAAGGATTTGCTAACTGTTTTTTTTCAGATTGCATGTTTGTTTTTGTTTTATATTTTATTTTGTTTCTTGCCATTGATTGCGTCTGTTTATTTAAATGTTTGTCTTTAACTATTAATATATGTGTTTATCTTTGATGTTTTGTATTTCGTAGTTTTGATATTATGTTTTTTATATGTAATTTATGTATAGGGACTGCTCTTAAAACAGGTTGCTTTGTTTCAGTCTTTACTGCCTTGCCTCGTGTAAAAAAAAAAAAAAAAAAAGGAACAGGAAATGGAGACAATAGGGCTTTACTTTTACAGTGACTTTCAAAAGCGCCTGCTAACTTTTTTCTCTTTCTCATACATTCATTTTTTCTCTTTGTTCTTTTTTTATTTAATTAAACTCTTTTTATTTGTAATGTATAATTAATGTGTAATGTGTTTGTATAAGGATTTTTTTTTCTTTGAATGCTAGTAGTCTTTTAGCAGTGCAAGTTGGATAATGGAATATGTAGTTATTTTTGTTGTTCTGTGAGTATCTATCTATAATATAATTGAGTAAGGCTTGGCGTGTCCGTCGCCAAGCCTTACTCTGCGCATGCGCGCGCAACCAGCGGCAGTTGGTTGCGCGCGCATGCAACTGCCGCGGCACGAGCCGACTGTGCGCTCGCCGCGGCGGTTACAAGATGCACACAGCAGCCGGGTAGAGGCTGCGATCGCAGCCTCTACCCGGCTGCCATGCGCATCCATCCCCGAGCGGCGAAGGGAAAGTTCCCTCGCTTCCGCTCTTTGAAGGACCCAAGCCGCGGTCACGTGACCGCGGCTTGGGTCCTTCAACGACCGGAAGCGGGGAAACTTTCACTTCGCCGCTCGGGAAGGTAAGTATGAGGAGCTCATGGGGCAGCTGTCCGAATGCCGATAGAGCATTCGAACAGCCGCCCCATGTCTGGTCTGGGGTCTGAGCTGGGGGGCATATAGCCATGAGAGGTGGGGGGCATATATCCATGAGAGGTGGGGGGCAAATATCCATGAGCTGGGGCATATATCCATGAGAGGTGGGGGCCAAATATCCATGAGCTGGGGCAGTATCCACGTGCTGGGGCAGTATCCACGTGCTGGGGCAGTATATCCACGTGCTGGGGCAGTATCCACGTGCTGGGGCAGTATCCACGTGCTGGGGCAGTATATCCACGAGCTGGGGCAGTATCCACGTGCTGGGGCAGTATCCACGTGCTGGGGCAGTATCCACGAGCTGGGGCAGTATATCCATGTGCTGGGGCAGTATCCACGTGCTGGGGCAGTATATCCATGTGCTGGGGCAGTATCCACGTGCTGGGGCAGTATATCCACGAGCTGGGGCAGTATATCCACGTGCTGGGGCAGTATATCCACGAGCTGGGGCAGTATATCCACGAGCTGGGGCAGTATATCCACGTGCTGGGGCATATATCCACGTGCTGGGGCATATATCCACGTGCTGGGGCAGTATGTCCACGTGCTGGGGCAGTATATCCACGTGCTGGGGCAGTATATCCACGAGCTGGGGCAGTATATCCACGAGCTGGGGCATATATCCACGAGCTGGGGCAGTATATCCACGAGCTGGGGCATATATCCACAAGCTGGGGCAGTATATCCACAAGCTGGGGCAGTATATCCATGAGAGGTGGGGGCAAATATCCATGAGCTGGGGCATATATCCATGAGCTGGGGCAAATATCCACGAGCTGGGGCAGTATCCACGAGCTGGGGCAGTATCCACGTGCTGGGGCAGTATCCACGTGCTGGGGCAGTATCCACGAGCTGGGGCAGTATCCACGTGCTGGGGCAATATCCACGAGCTGGGGCAGTATATCCACGAGCTGGGGCAGTATCCACGAGCTGGGGCAGTATCCACGAGCTGGGGCAGTATATCCACGTGCTGGGGCAGTATATCCACGTGCTGGGGCATATATCCACGAGCTGGGGCATATATCCACGAGCTGGGGCAGTATATCCATGAGCTGGGGCAGTATATCCACAATAGTCTGCCCTCTGGGCAGGCTTTCCACCTTGTTTGGGATAATTGAACAGGATATACAAATGACATGTGTCTAATGCCTTGAATGACTGTAGTAGCAGTTGAATTCTGGAGCTGTTAGTGCTTTATAAAACTGTAACTGTTGTGGAATTGGGCGTGGTTTGAGTGCTTCGGCGTGCGTACAGTAGTGGAACAAAAGAAAGTAATTATGGGAGCTGTATTTACTGTAAATGGATTATAAATTGATGTATGATATATATATAAAAAAATTAGTGTATCAAGGTGATGGGCTCAAAGTTGTACATTTTCCCAAGAGAGGCGTGGTCGGTTATTTTCCTCTGGTCTTTGTTTGAGTCCAGCACTAAGGGATTGACCGCACCTTAATATAGGTTATATGTTTTGCCAAAATGGCTGACTGAGATCATTTACAGTGTTTGTAACTTGTATAATGGAATATATATGTAGGTTCATGTTTAGTTGTTTGGAATCTAAGAGGATGAAGTGATATAAAGCTGAAGGATTTGAGTGAAAGTTTAAAGCGCCTACAGGTTTAGTAGCGCTGTACAAAGGAATTTAGGCAGATTTCAAATGAGAGAAGGTGTTTTTTGGTTTTATTTTAGTTGACTAAGGGAGATGGAAGTTTGTAGTTTGGTATCTGAGTATTGTTTGATTGTTTTCTTTTTCTGCAGTGGTAGCCAGATGTCTAGTTTTTATTTTTTTTTGCTGTCTGTTTTTGTCTTTTGGTGTGAAGTGCAATAGCGTATAACTGTGCCCCCATTGAATATTCTTGGAGGGAATAAAACAGGTTGTAAAATAGCTGCACAAACACCTCACATTTGAATGTTTGTTTTTAACCAATATTCTTAATAAAGATTATTGATGTTTGTTTATTAAGAATCTTTTTCTCTGAGTTTCCTCTGAGAACTTTGTGCTAATTAACGCGTCAAGTTTTAAACATGCCCTTCTATACTTTCTTTCCCAGTTCATGATATTTTTGTTGTGTTTTTTTATTTGAATTGAAGTTCACATTCTTTCCTAGTCTCCTCCGTGTTGTCTCACTCATGACCCCTCCTCTCCTCCATTTTTTTCTCTCTCATGACCACTCTTTTTCTTTGTGTCCAAAAAATGTGTTGCATTTTTTTTCTCCATTTTAAAAGTATTTTAACCATATGAATTTTAAAGTTTTTGACGGGAAAAAAATGTATTATTAACCTAAGTTTTTACTTTAGGTGAAAATTACCCATGCATGCCAACTTTGATCAAGCTAGATGGAAGATTATGTGATACCAATATTGATAAAGCTGTTGGAATTGAAGGAAATTTACTCAAACACATTATCATTTCACATTGCAATGTTACATCAACCGGATAATAAGGAATTATCAGACACCAGGCAATAAAACATTCTAGTTTATCGACAACTCATCAATAAATCATGCGATTAAAGAAGATCATTGATTTGGAAATAAAACTTAAGACATGTCAGTTTTACAAAACTGTTATTTTCCACCAATAAGACAGAAGACAAAGAAAGAAGATAATGTATTTTTATATGCTGATGTATTATCTTTGTGTTGTCGTCTAAGTGATAATTATTTTGTGTCTTTTATTATTATTGTTGTTTGGTTACAATCAATATTGTTCAAAATTCCCTGACACATTTAGGATTATTGAAGATCACATCCAATTAAATTAGAGTTAATTAATGTATTTAGGAACATATAATTTAATGCATTTGCATAAATACGTTTCATGACATATATAGTGGTAAATGGAAAGTTCTGATTCGGTAAAATTAATGCTGTTTTATTTTTTTTATTCTTATTTCATTTGAGGATTGGTGTGTTTTATAAACACCATGTTTGTTTCAAAACACCGAACAAGACTGAATAGGATAGTAATTAAATTTTTTTTTTTTGATATTTAAAATGGGTGGAATATGCACTTCGGCTATTTCCCTTTTGAGCCAAAGTTGCGTATATATATTTTTTTCTAACAAGGAGTCAGAAGTAGTATAATTTTTTTCTCGTTGCGTGAGGCCGATAGGCTTTGCGGGGAAATTTTTAAATTTATTTATTATCTGTGTCTCTTCTTGTGTAAATTAACATTTTTATTGTTTTCGTGCATTTGAGAGTGACAATGAATGAATGGATGTATATGATTAGCGGGGTATACCATATTTTCTTTTCTGTATTGTTGCTACAACCGTATCGCATCATCAAGAAACCTGACAGTCACAATGATTGCATATGGAACGAATCATGGACATTGTGTCAAGGTCAAAGGTAATAAGCAACCAGCGCAAAGAGACAGCTTGTTCAGGAGTCCCTATGGTGGGAGCTCTGATGACATTTAATGATTATGCGTCTCAAGCTGGGATGTTGAAAAAGACCAGACCTTGATCTCGCACTGTGGACTACGGTATTAGATTATGGAATATTTTTTTTATTTAATCCCCTAGATAAGTGTGAGAAAGGAATGGATTTGCGAAAATGAGAATGTATTTCTTGAGAGTGTGTATGAATGCAGGTGTGTATGCGGTCTGTGGAGTGAAGCTGAACATAGGAAAACACACAGATATTAGAGATGTGCGTTTCAGGTTTCGGAATTTTCACGAAATTTCCCGATTCGTGCATTCGGATTCAGCCGATTTTCCGAAAATTTTCAGATTCGAATTTTACGGAAACGAAAACTTTACGAAACGAAAACTTGTTCGGAATTTTCGAATGGACTAGAAATGTGTAAAATCGAAAATCATTTTCGTTCCATTCGTAATTTCGGCTCCATTCCTGATATTTCGGACAACATATTTTTTGGATATATCGCTGATTCTGTAATTTTGTATCATTCCCATCTCAATGTATCCTTCTTGTAAAACATGAGAAATCTCAATGGCAGAATTATTGTATCGACAGAAATATCGGACCCGAAAAACCATTAGTTTACGTCAAAACGAATAGACACTTTGAAACGAGGAGAACAGACGTTCTGAAAAACACGAAAATTTCCGAATTTACGAACAGAAAGTCGATACGAAACAGAAACGAAACCAAAACGAACCGAAACGGAAATCGGCCGAAACGAAAATTTA
Organism: Leptobrachium leishanense; assembly: GCA_009667805.1. Lineage (NCBI taxonomy): Eukaryota > Metazoa > Chordata > Amphibia > Anura > Megophryidae > Leptobrachium > Leptobrachium leishanense. The sequence goes on along the minus strand of CM019066.1, from coordinate 361,323,373 downwards.
CAAAATACGAACGAGCCGAACCGAACAGGAAAATAAAATAAAAAAAATTGGTGCACAAGTCTAACAGATATAGATCTGACTCATTTTGATTATTAGATATATAATAACTTGAATGTAAAAGGTTATTTTTTTCTTGTTCGGTGAAGTACATTTTGGGAAACGGGAATAAATAGTTATTCAATGTCTAGATTAGGTATTTTGGCCCAAACTCCAGGTGTGGTTCGCTGGTAGAGTGAATCTAGATAGATAAGTATATTTTATGCTCATAAAGGGCCTCCTTGGGGAATCCTTTTCGTATATCGTACAGGTATTAGGCGAGGATACTATGGCCCAGGTATAATTAGTTTAATTGTCTAGTTTGTTTCATCCATTTTTGTGATCACGATTGTATATGTGATCAATGAGACGATTGAAAGGTATTTTAATATGATAGGTAGTTTTTTATTTTTGCATTAGGGTGAAATCCACCCCCCCCCCATTATAAGTGTCAAACCCTGCAAGTCTTTTACTTGCATAGGATGTAAGCCTGTGGAATTTAGCCATTTCCTTTGTGTGCAGGAAAGGGTGTGTGAACAGACCATAAGCTAGAAAAAAGTCATCTCCGAATCAAATGTAGTAAATTTGTCTCACTGTTGGTTAAACTCTGACGTAGAAATGTATCTGCTCTGATTGGTTGTTGTATCACATTCCTATGTTGGGAGTGAAAACTGCAGGAAGTTTTTATATATAACGAACATTTCTATTGGATGTTGAAACCATAAACCAATCTGACAGACCATGGACTGATCAGGTGATAATCTGCCATATCTCGGTGTGGTTGTGTGTATATCGTCTCCTCTGATCAGAGTCGCGCAGCGCCTTACTTCATTTTTGATATATAAGAAGAAACTTGAAAAAGGTTTATGGTAATTATAATGGAAATTAGAACTTAACAGTAACTAATACAAATGGTTAATAAACATTTCTGCTTAATAAAACATGCATTTCCCAGCAAACAATGTTTAACCAGCTAGATCTCATAGATAGATATCTATACTACATGGATCAACAAAAAATGAGTTAAGTAATAAAACTTATTTAGTGAATCCTCCCCTAATCGAGAATTAAACTTCTAATCTTTTGCTTTTTATTTCTAGTTATATAATACCTTGCTTATTAATTTCAATCACAGTAATTTCCAAATTCAATATATATATCTGTATCAATCCTACAACAGTCTCTTTTAGGATAAATCCTTATGTCCACTTCTTCATATTTCTTTCTGCAGAATAGAAATATTTAGACTTTGAGTTACCAAGAATCTGAGAAATCTCAGTCTATCTGTTGCAAAAATCTACAGATATATATATTTACATTAATTCCTTAATTTAAATAGCTCTCATACATTACCTCTCCAATCTGGATTTTGAGGAGTCTGCCTTGGAATTCCTTATGTAATATTGGAATATGTGAAGATTATCAATATCAGATAATCAATGCATGTGAGTTAGAGATTTGGTGAGAGTCTTGAGTGCATTGTCCTGGAATCTGCAGGCATTGTGGTGTGTCTCTGAATGTCGGAATCTCGGAATTTCTCATGTGTATTGGAAGTCTGAATGCATTGCGATGTGAGTCTCTGAATCTCGGAATGACTGCAACCAACATTGCCGCTTCAATTATAGTCAATTTGACGTCACTAGCAATATCCTTCATTATATCAAATATAATATTTGCTATCCTCTAGAGGGCAGTGTTGCACTTCTCAATTAAGACATATTAAAAAGAAATGGTGGAATTATCTCGTGTCAAAGGTCAATCTGACTTAACAAAGACCCTCTCTCTCCCAATGTAGACATTTAGTCTCTACATATCAAAATTAGATTTATATCCTCACTCCTTTCTAAATTTTACTGAGTCTTTATCAGTTGAATTCTTTTCTAGTTAACTCAACATAATCTATTCTTCAATAATTATACTATTTACCACTTAAACTCTCTACAATATAAATTGGAGCGTCTATTTTCTACTGTAAATATAATAAAATATACCTTGATTATAAACATATATTTTGTGAATATATTTTACCTTACAAAGATATTAACTCTTATATTCCTATGCCCAAAAAAAACAAAATCTCTTTTTGTTTTAAAGACTTAAAACAGACCAATAAATTTAATTATGACAGATCTTAGCACTTAGCTCGGGCATTATATCACACAAAGACATTTAAGGTTCCTTCATGTCTGGTATGTTTAAAAATATATAAGAGATCTCACCCAGCCATGAACTCTAGAAAAATTTGGAGAAAGAAAAAGACTGTCTTTAAAAACAAAATGGCTACAGGCATCCATTTTACCTTTTTTTCCTTCCAATATACCTGACAGGCTGTGTGTTACAAACTGTGCGCTGGTACGCGGATGGTATTACAAAAGCATTTGCGCTCACAATCTTAAGTATAGCTTGCGCGATGTACATTAAATTCGCACAGGTTCACCCGCGGTAGACGATTACGTGCGTTTGTTGCGCTGACTATGTAATATGGCATTCGGCGTAAAGGGTTTTGCCCCTCGCGTTAATGTTTTTTTGCACCGGTGGAAACGTTTGCGCGAAGATTGTTGTTTAGCCCATTGAGTTCATGGCATAATGTCAGATTTGTGCTATTTTTTTTTCTTCACAACTTTAAATTTACAGAATATCGGCTATCGGCCAGAAAAGCTACCGATAATGAGTATCGTTCCTGAAAAAAATGATATCGGTCTATCCCTAATATTTATGTATATACACTGTTGCAACAAATACTTTAGGACAATTTCTATCCTTATATATTAGATGCTTCCCATATTTCTATACTGCAGGTTAGAAATGTCAGTCTCTGATCTAACAATAACACAGGTCTGCAAAAAAATAATTTTCGAGAGCTGTTTTGGTTATTCCACGTAATCTTTGTTTTTTTGGTGTTCTGAATCCGAAAATGACCTCCATTTTGTCATAGGACATCACGTTTCCTGACAATTTAGGTAACTATGTTAAATAAGGCAATACCTCAAAATAAATGGAAATAAAATTTAAGTCTATTAATCCTATATCGAAATGAAATGAGCTCACCTACACACACTAAACTCGATTCTTCTTACTTGTGAGGCTCCTCTTGGTGCATTTACGCTTGTGAGTAGCATCTGGAATGTCTCTCTGAAGCATCCAACAGTAGTCTGCGATCATTGTAATGCTCCATTTTCCCTGGTATTTCCTTTCCATCTCTTTAATGTCTTTTTGGAATCGTTCACCTTGTTCCTCACTCACAGCTCCCAAATTTTCAGGAAAGTAGTCAAGGTGGGACTGGAGAAAATGCACTTTCAAACTCATCAGGCAACCTAAAGCTTGAAATGCTTTCGGCATTCTTCCGACTATCTTTTTGTAGTGAGGATCTTTGTTATTGACTAAAAATTTCTGTACGACTTCTTTAAATGCAATCCACCCTTCTTTTTGAGGATCCGTCATGGTATTGACAAACGCTTGATAAACTATAAGCCTTCTAAAGTCTGGTCCGACGAACACATCGTCCTTCAATTTTGCCTCCGACAGGCATGCAAACTTGTGACCAAGTATTCGAAGCATTACCATCTCTTGGAAGTGATTTTACAAAATGCTTCATCAATCCCAATTTTATGTGGAGAGGTGGTAGAAGAACTTTATGGGAAGGTACCAAAGTTTCTGGGAGGACATTTTTTTCACTGACTGTTAGCACCCTCGGCTGCCAACTCTTCTTGGTCCAGTGATTTTGGTCGGTCTCGACTGTCCCATAGACACAGAAAACAAGGGTATTTGGTATACCTAGCTTGTTGCCCGACCAGCATGCACAAGACCTTCAAGTCCCCACACACTTGCCAACCATGGTCTATATATTTAAGTTTACGAAGAACCAATTCCAACTTCTCGTAGATTTCCTTCAAGTGTATGGAATGACCTAGAGGCAGTGGCGTAGCGTGGGGGGGGCCTGGGGGGGCCGTGTCCCCGGGCTCAGTTTTTTTAGGGGGCGCATATTTTCAAAAGAAATTTGCGCCCCCTAATAGTTCCCAGCAGCAGGGAGCAGCTCGGCAAGGTGTCCGCTCATGGACACTGGTGTCCAGGAGCAGCCTTTGCATGATCTGCGGAGTCCGGAAGGGAGGAGCAGCACAGAGCATTCTCACTGCTCTGCCTCACACTGTGCGCTCCCCCCCCCCTGCACAGCAGATGCACAACATGCACAGAACTTGCCAAGCGCTGCTGACGCCACTGTGCAGGATGAGTGAGGACACAGGGCTTCCGGATTTGACTCCTCCTTCTGCTCTCCGTCATCATCCTGTCCCCGCACACATGTACAGGGGCTGCTGAAGAGGAGGCTGGGGACACACTGAAGCCAGGAACCCAGGAGAAGCAGGGCAGGCAGAGCGAGTTTTCTTGCTTTATCATAACCTGCCCCTGGTTCATTATGCCAAGCATGAATTGTTGTTGTTACACTGGGCAATATCCATGTGCGAGCTGGGGCAATATCCATGTGCAAGCTGGGGCAATATCCATGTGAGAGCTGGCTGGGGCAATATCCATGTGAGAGCGGAGACAAAATCCATGTGAGAGCTGGGGCAAAATCCATGTGAGAGCTGGCTGGGGCAAAATCCATGTAAGAGCTGGCTGGGGCAATATCCAGGTGCGAGCTGGCTGGGGCAATATCCATGTGAGAGCTGGCTGGGGCACGATCCATGTGAGAGCTGGCTGGGGCAATATCCAGGTGAGAGCTGGCTGGGGCAATATCCAGGTGAGAGCTGGCTGGGGCAATATCCAGGTGAGAGCTGGCTGGGGCAATATCCATGTGAGAGCTGGGGCAATATCCATGTGAGAGCTGGCTGGGGCAATATCCATGTGAGAGCTGGCTGGGGCAATATCCATGTGAGAGTTGGCTGGGGCAATATCCAGATGCGAGCTGGCTGGGGCAATATCCAGGCGCGAGCTGGCTGGTCTGTTCTTACTGGAAAGCGTCACATGACATTAAATAAAAGTATTGGTACTCGGTATCGGTGAGCACTTTTAAAAAATAATCGGTACTCGTACTCAGTGTTAAAAAAAAGTGGTATTGGTGCATCCCTAGTTTTCATTTGTAGTTTGTTTAATCACCTGCAATAGTGATTCAAAAGGCAAGTGTAGTGTTTGTTTATGCTGGAATAAAAAGACCTTTCATTTTCACAAGTCTGTGGCTGGTTATACCCTAGAGCACGATGTTGTTTGGCTGGAACCAAGTATCCCGAGTGGTTGTTGTATCACAGTTAAGGGGTTCAATGCCCTAATGGTGGAAGGGAATCAGGGCATGATAACGTATCCACAGGTTGGGGGGGGCGCACAATTCCTGGCTGGCCCCTGGCGCTGACAACCCACGCTACGCCACTGCCTACAGGTATGGAAGCATAAAAACCGTTGGAGTAAGACTGCTTTGAGACTTCTTTTTGAAGAATCTATAAAAAGACGCCATTGCTTTGAAACATATTGAATTTTAAAATTGACCATCAGACCTTCGACAGCGATGCAATAAACCAACTAGTCTTCCTGGATTGAAGTAAGGAACGAACTCCTTTTCACAATGTCTGAACCATGAAGATGACACTCCTGGCAACAATCAATTCCTGCTTTTCAGCCTTGATCCGAGTAACTCAGCGGCATCTTTGGGAAGATTCAAGTCTCTTACCAAATCATTCATCTCCTCCTGAGAAAACAATTTTGGTCTTGTATCATCTTCAAAGTCAGAACTTGGTTCGTCATCTGGTTCAGGTATGACTTCACCTTCATCGGAGCTAGGTATCTCTTCCAAGGTAGCAGGGAGCTTGGGTACTGGTATATCTGTGCCATGGGGGATGGGACGAATTGCTGAGTGAAGATTGGGGTATGAAATGGAATGCTTGCATTTGGAATTAAACCCTTTCAGATCACATGAACAAAAGTAACAGTCATCACTGGTTCTCTTGCTCTCGCCATACCATCGGAATCTCATAACGGAAAGATGTTTTCTTGACACACACCGCTTGCACACTTTATGAGGTGCCCAAACGTTATCTTGATCTCCCATTTTTAGTCCAAAGTATACTTTTTCACAAAGTCTAATATTCTGCTGTTGCTGCAACACTGTACATTCACCAGATGAAACAAACTGTCTATTCATTCGCCACACTCGGAGCCCTAACATAATGGTTGAAGAATGACGAGCTAACACGAATTTCGATGAAAAAAAAGTGTGAACAGCAAAGAACCTGATGATGATTTGTGCACAAGTGTGGCATGCAGGAGAGAGCAGCTCTGTCTGTACATGAGATGTCAGGAACTGCTGCCATCTGCCCTGTCTCCCTCGCACTGGATTCTTCAGGAAAGATTAACCCCGTCTACCATTAGAAGAACAGACTGTACCAGATTTATAGTGCTATTTTTATTTTACATAACTCGGACAAACCCTTTAAAAAAGGTTTGTTTTGGCATTTTATATCTTAAATGCACTTATGGGATTTAGTAATTTGGACTTTAAATTTGGTTAAAAAAAATAAAAAAAATTAAAATTTCATATATTTGAAGACAATTTTGCATGTTGTGGCAAATCATGACGTCTGAGTTTACAATATTGTATTTGTTTTCAGCACACCAAAATACAGCTTTTTAGTCGCAGACCTGTGTAATCTGAGACAATCTCAGTCTATAGTCATTGCAAAAATGTAATATATATAGTATCTCTCTATATTAATCCCAATATTTGCAGAACCGTTTGAATCCAGATCTTGGACAGGTAATGTATGGAAAGCAATCTTCTTAATCAGTGGATATAAATGTATGAGAGAGTTTGTTAGTAATGTGTTTGCATCTTAAATTTCTGAGTTTTGTCCTTGTAAGAAATAAGATTTGAAGTCCCAAGAGGGAGAAGTGTGGTCTGAGTTGAAATGAAGAGAAGTGATGTTGTGGAATGACTGCTACTCATTGTGTTCTGTTTAGGAGGAATTTCACATCATTTTTTATTACGTACCTCCCTATTAGCATATAACATGTCTGAATTCCCAAAAACTGTCAACCTTTACTACACCCCACAAGATGGCAGTGTTGATTTTCAAATTAAAAATTACTAATTCTGAATTAAGAATATTGACCTATGATCTGTCTATTGTTGTCGAGTTTGAGGTTTTGTTCAAATATGACAACTATTAAATCAGTATGTCTCAAGTTAATTAAGGATCCCTCTTTCTCTACTAGCCATGTCAAGGTTTTTCTAAAGTACTTTCAGTTAACAGTTCATAAAGAATATAAATAAGCTGCTTATGTACTTTCATGGATAGGTAAAATTTATATATGCACAAATATCTATATGCTAAGAAATTTTATTTTAAACAACGACTGCTTGGACAATCCTATAAATGGTCTATGGACTAGCAATTCGTCTATATCAAATTAAAGACATCCGCCCTTGACTAGCGATTTAGATTTTTTAAAACACATTTATCTTCAAATGAGTTACCTTACAATGAACCCGTTTCTAAAAAAAATAAAAATAAATTTATCTTTATTTAAGTTCATTCTAAAGCTAGGTTCAAGTTGAGGAAGACTTTGCATATAAAAGTATCAATATACGATTAAACAAGATGGCTACAGGCATCCATTTTGTGTTTCTCTGAAAACCTGACAGACGCTACCCCGAACACAAGCCGTAACTAGACCACTTGTGCATAATAGAAAAGGGATTGCATCTAAAATCCAAACTTTTTTGCATTTTATCCCCTGCTTCTATTTTGTGGTATTTTCCAAAATCTCAGTACAAGCCTCATTTTACAGCAGTGGTATAGGATAAAAACCAGGGCAGAGGCAATGGGTTGAGGGGAATGTTTAGACAAGGCTGCATGTGGTGCTTAGGCTGCCCAAGAAGAGATGGCAGCGCGAATGAGATTGACAGTGGGCTAGTACTGAACAGAACCCCCAGTGGTGTCATTTACCTACAACCCCACACAATGCAAGTCAATTTTCTAGACTTCAGACCCAGAGCCCATGCTATGCCCCAGTGAGAGTGCAAAGATACTGTGGGATGGGGGAAATTGTAAACAAAGTCACAGGATGCATCCATTTCTTTTAACATCATTGGTTTGAGGTGTCTTTTTAAAAGCAGCACTGCCCTCCCTTGAGGCGCAGTCACGGCCCCCATTCACACTGTATCAGCAGGTGGTGAGGGTAAGTATCCTGAGTTGCAATGTGTTCCCAGACACATTACTATTCCATGCAGAGGAACAAGTGTTGCCCTGCAACATGTATAATTCACATGCTGCAGGAAGGAAATCAAGGCAGGTCACCTGGGATTCCTTTCCTGCAGTAGATGCATACTACATGCTGTGTGGCGGCATTTACATGCACTGCCCATCAGCATGATTAACCACTTGGCTGCTAAAGACGTGTCAGCGCATCCAGCCAAGTGGTTCTCCTGTGGGGGAGGACGCACTGAGCGCATCCTTGCACAGGAGGCAGCGATCAGTATTCCGACCGATCAATGCGGCCCCCCTAGTGTGGGCTGACATCTTGGATATATAAATGACAATATAAAATGATGCAGAGAACACTTAGCGCTAAAGTTAGTATATAATAGTTGTTTCTGAGCAGCCCACTATGTACACCCTATACAATAAAACAATCAGAAAAAAAAAATTGGGCCTAAGTCCCGGTGTGAGCACACTTATCTAATGGATAAACTTGAGTGGAATACTCCAATAGTATTCTTGATCATAATGACCTAATTATACAAACAGTACTTGCACCATGGAGTTTGTCTTGTCAAAATAATACAGTATGATGAGGTAGCATAAACTCACAAGTGTAGAGCCAGGTGTGGCTCAATATCTCACCTTTTGACCACTCTGGGGGGGGGGGGGGTCACACCCCTTGTATGGGATCCTTCACACTTCAGATGGTCTCAGAATTTGTCCGTCAGTAGATTTTTGCTCTTCAATTTTGTTCTTCATGTGTATTTTTCATTCTCCCATTAAATTTTTTTACCATGAAAAACAAAATTGAAGAGCAAAAAGAATCTGACGGACAAATTCTGAGACCATCTGAAGTGTGAAGGATCCCATACAAGGGGTGTGACCCCCCCCCAGAGTGGTCAAAAGGTGAGATATTGAGCCACACCTGGCTCTACACTTGAGTTTATGCTACCTCATACTGTATTATTTTGACTATACAAACAGTACTTGCACCATGGAGTTTGTCTTATTAGGTCATTATGATCAAGAATACTATTGGAGTATTCCACTCAAGTTTATCCATTACAGATAAGTGTGCTCACACCGGGGCTTAAGCCCAATTTTTTTCTGACATCTTGGATGGCAGGCATGATAAATGTTATCGTGCCAGCTAGATGGCATAAGGCCCCCCCATGTGGGGAAGGTGCCTGAAGGGGAAGAGAAAGGTCCTCTCTCCCGATCTGCTTAGGGCACTGCAAAAAAGGCAGGCACCGCTTGGAAAAGCACACCATGCCCTTCCAAGTGGTGGCTGCCTTTAACCCCTTGGGAGCTGGATCACAATTCAGTGCCGGATCGCAGACTGCTCGGAGCTGGTTAACATCTTGGATGTCGGCTTACCTTCTGGGATCTCCCTGACTACTGGTGTCATCGCGCCAGTTTGGGAGTTAAACCATGGCTGCCACCTATGGTGAAGAGGGGGGGGGGGGTGGAAAGGGAGGGCGCAGAGAGGTTAAGGTTTGGTATCATTGGTACAGCCAGAGCTTGGCCTTTCCAGTGATAATATTTTACATGGTAAAGTTGGAATCATTGAGAATGCCATGTTCTGGCTGTTCCAATGATACCAAACATAACCATGTAAAATGTAAACAAAGGCACGGTTTTATTAATGCAGCAATATTGTTCCCATTGCAAGTATGTTACTGCAATTTTTTTTTTGGGGGGGTTTAATAGAAATTAAACAAGCGCACCCCATAGGAAAAAGGCTCGGATGCAAAAGTGGGGAAACAAAAAACCCCACTTAAATAAAATCTGAATTTGTCAATCTACAGTGTGATGTTTTTTGGTTATATTGTGAACCTGCCGGAAAGTACGATGTATCATTTGTCAGGCCGTATGATAAAATGAGACTTTTTTTTTTTTTTTTTTTTAAACATGAGCGAAACCAGTGAAAATGAGCTCAGCACACAGGGGTGAAATGTCCCAGCAGCAAAAGGGTTACATTTTGTATCCAGGAAAACATGGGCAGGGATACACCATGGCCGCCAACTATGAGCAATGAAAAAGGAGTGAAACACATTAGTTGGTTTTGACGCTGGTGGTTTAGGATTAATCCGAATGAATTCGGTCCTTTTTGACCAGAGGGTTAATCCACTTCCTGACAGCGCCATGGTTACAGGATTCCTTTAAATCCACTGGAAAGCTGCAAAAACGCCTAGGGTATCAAATCCCCAGCATATAAATGACCTGCCTGAAGATCCACCATTCATGGAGTGATTTCCCCATGTCTGGGAGTCACATCCAGTAAAGGGAGACATGGCACCGCGGCCACTCTCCAAGGAGGTCAGTGATTCCCAAGCATTCATTCCACACCTTTAGAGGGTCATTCACAAAGCACTAGTATTGAAGCACAGAGGAACACCACATCACAAAGCAGCAACTGAAGCGCTTATTCCTCTGTATTTTATCCATTAGAGATGCCGGCAATATCCGCAACACCGCTTAGTGAATAAGCCCCATAATCTTCAGATGCCAGGTTTGTGTAGCATTAAAGCCAGTGGATATGCAGAAATCTCACCCCAGACATTCCAGCTTTACCATGATACCGCCAGGGTTATAATTCCAATGGCAGTAACTGCATTGCAAGAGAAACGGAGCAGAAAGCATTGGAAAGGGTTAACCCCACATTATTAGCCGATAAAATGATGCAGAGTGTAAAACTGCAGAGGTGCCCAGTGTCAGATGCAACATTTACCTAGCATCCCAATGTTGGGAAGCATTGAGTCAGACATGTCCCACAGCCAAGAGGATCACAACTAGAAGATATTAACCCCTGCAAGACCATGATCAGCAGCCAGACCTGGAGCATGAATTTGTTTGCAATCGTTCCCCAGAAAAGGCATCCAAAGTTTTAGCATCTCAGGCATGACACACAAGGCGCAACATGGGTTTTTACAAGTGAAGATCTGTGTAACACGGAGATATTATCTTGCTGCAGCAGCCCCTTTTGGCCAGCAGAGGGCAGTGTCTGCTAAAGGAGTGTACAGTAAACTGCATTTATATATTGGGGCCAAAAACACATGAACCAGTTAGTGATGAGGTTAGAGGGGGCTGTCACACACCTGCTCCCAGATACTGAAACCAACAACTCCCAGAATTACTTGAATGCAGTAGATGGTCATGGAAGCATGGGAGTTGTAGTGCAGAAACATTAGGGAGGCAGTATTTGACAGCCCTGGGTTAAAAAGGATTAGTAACCACCAACCTCACAGGACCCATTACCTTCATACAGATCCCTGACAGAGCGAGAAGCGCAGACATTACTGCGTGTAGAAACATTTTATTGCTTTGCCACAATATATAATCAAGGGGAGGAAAATCCTCTGTATCCAGGATGAGCTCATGGCCTGAACAGCAGCTCCTTAACATGTCACCTTCCCAGCACCGTGTCCACATCAGTCCATTCTGGAGCAAGTCCAGCCAGTCATTGAGAAGTCAGGGTAAAGGTGGTGCAGGACAATCCTCAGCAATGGGGTGAGTCTGCAGGGAGCTCAGGGTCACACGTTCAGGCGGGTGGGTTGGATTCCTCATGTTCTGCCACATCCACAGGCTACATGAGCTGAAGGGAACTGACCTTATCATTCCAGCCAAATGCCCATAGTTGTCCACCTCCTCTCCAGCCAGAGCCACCATTTTATTACCTTGATACTGTGCATGTTCATACAAGATCCAGGCTCCACCAATCACTTTGTGTGAGGAGATCTGGTCATTAAGTCCATGGGATCCCAGATTCTCCTGGTTTTTGGTCAGGATCACTTCCCGGCCTCCATAGTTGATGTGCTCATACACACGGATTTCTGGGCCGTCCAAGCCGCCTCTCACCACTTTGACAGAGCTGATCTTCTCCTCAAACCCAGGGAGGGAGTTGTAGTCGCCTGGTTTGTACAGCTTGAAGTCCCCCTTGTAGTTAATGTGCTCAAACACCACCCAGGGCTCTCCTCCAGTGACTCTCATGGACTTGGTGCGGTCATTGAAACCTATCTGTGTGAAGTCAGGGTTGTCAGCACCAACGCTCACAGAGTCTCCCTTCAGGTCTCTTTGTGAGAAGAGCTCAATGCTGGCCATGCTGTCTCTCAGGGTGACACCTTACACACAGCTGGGCTTTAGGATCAATGGAGTCTGATCTCTCACCTGCCCTGATCTCTTATATACCGTGTGTCCAATACAGAGGCTGTTACCGTGAAATGGGACTCAGCTAACGGCCATTAATTAGCCGCTTCATTAATTAAAGGCTTCATGTGTAGGTATGAGGTTATAGCAGGGTTGCCGGATCAGCCATGTTTTCCTGGACACATATAATGTATTCATGCTGATGGGCAGTGCATGAAAAATGCCACCCCGCAGCATGTAGACTTCATACACTCCAGGTAAGAAAAAAAAGGAATCCCAGGTGACCTGCCTTAATTTCCTTCCTGCAGTATATGAATTATACATGTTGCAGGGCAGCACTTCTTCCCTGCGCTCCCCCTCTGCATGAAATAGTAATAGGTGCCCAGGAAAACATGTCTGACCTGACAACCCTAGGTTACAATGATGAAAGGAGAGAGAGGGGTTAATATAGCTGCAGAGACTTTTCTTATCATTACAAGGTTTAAGAGACTATATAGAAGAAATCTGATTTTAACTTGCTGTAAGGAATGGGTTAATAATATAGGGAATGTGGATATTGCAAACGGCAAGGGGTTAAAAATGCCCCCCCCCCCCCCCGCAGCATGTAGATTACATACACTCCAGGTAAGATATAAAAAAGGAATCCCAGGTGATGCTTTAATTTCATTCCTGCAGTATATGAATTTATGCATGTTGCAGGGCAGCACTTCTCCCTGTGCTCCCTGAAATACGCTGAAATCAGACGTTACCGGATGTACCGGCAGGGAGTGAGCGGGGAGAGTGTTCATTGGGGGACGATGATCTCTGTGACCGGTACTCGCGATACACTTAGCGTGGCGTGGATGGGGCACTGGAAGTTTTTCTATATTTCGGCACGATGGCCTGGATCCTGACCTGTGTCCCCAACACCCACTTTCCAAGTGTCCCTGATTAGGAGTGACAGTTCGTTTTTCACACCCAAAGCCAGCTTTTTAGAGGCTTCATCATTTATTTGGGGGTGAACCAGTGTCTTTTTTGTGGGTTTTCTTCTATATTCGAGGTTTGCAGGTGTTTCTTTCAGCAGTTCCCTGTATTTTGGGGGTGTGGGTGTAGTTTTAGGGTTCTCCCTTTAGGTTTGGGGTGTGCGGGTGTTTACCAGAGCCATAAAACTCCCAGCAATGAGTCTGTAAAGTATAATAAACGCAGTGAGGTCACTCGGTGTAATTACTTTGCCCTTTGTATGATTTATATTGTTATTAATGCAAATAACCCCATAAGGCTCCGAAGTCATCTTAAAGAACAGATATGGCCCCGACATTCCTTAAAACACGAGTGGTCCTGTTTGGCCGCATGATTGGTTTTGAAATAGCTTTCAGCACCAAGGACAGGACCACCGAACGCAGCCGGACTGAAGAAGGACAAAAACAAAAAAGGACGTTTTGCTGCGGATGAAAAGAATAAACTCTTGAATAATATTTTAAAACGAAAATATTTTTTTCCATTGAATCCTATGGGCTTCACCTGTGGAACTGAATAACTTCTCTATGGGATAAACCTCCGTTCCGCGACAGGGAAATTAACTATACTATTCATCATTTTTTATGTAAATTGTACCAGATCGTCCAACAAATCCCATTAAAATGGGAAAGATCGCTGGTCTGTTGTACACACATAAATAAATCATTTGAAGTCGTATCAGTGGAAGAAGGCGGATTCACCTCCATGTTGTGGGTTCGGTTGGACGACAGACAATATATCGGATGAATACGGACCAAGTGGACGCCAGTAAGGGCAGCCAGGAATTCTTTGAGCTTCTGAGCAGTCTTTTTTTCCCGTTTTCTCTGTACTTGGCAGTTTAAATCAGGCAGAGCATCTTTCAGGGAGCCAGTCCTGTTCAAAAATAGCCCCGGCGGCTTCTGACCCAGATCTTTCCTCTTCCCATTCCTGTCGCACAGTCTCCATCAGGTGTCCCTGCTCTATTGTCCCTACACTGCGCCCCGGTCAGGCTGGAGGCCAACAATGCAATGTCCCTGGTGTAGCAGACCCCGAATGATGGACCAAACTTTACTGATGGTTTTGTGAAATTTATTGCAAATCACACTGCAGGGAAAGCATCCGTTTTAATTCCAAAACTCACCGTAAGAGCTGCATAAAAACAACATAAAATACATATTAAAGCCTTATCCATACATAAAACGCTCCATAACAACCACAAATCCCTTTACATTTAGCAGTAGATTAATATGAACGGACCGGCCGCAACCGGCCGCAACGTGTCCTGTGTATTTCACAGAGATAATCACAGAAAAAACTGCAGCCTCCAGCCCGATCTGAATCATGTGTCCGGGTGGGAAGAGGGTCTGAAACCTGAACTGGCCCGGTGGAAACTGGAAATGTGGAAACCCCCAATCCTCAAGACCCACTAACAGGCCAGGTTTGCAGGACATGTGAAGCACAGGTGATATGATTTGCTGCTCAGTGATTGCAGGATTCAGTCTGCATTTCTCCAAGATGATCCATAAATTCTCTTGCCAGTACATTTGTTTCCTTTTGGATTGATTCTTCTGTGTGTCTGACATTACGTGTAAAACATGGATATAAATTGATCAGACACCATCCTGTGTGTTCAGATTTATTATGGAGTTGAAACTGAGGAGAAATATGACGATTTATTCTGTTTTAGCAGCGGATGGAAGAATGAGAGAGAGTTTGCCATATTAAATGGTGCACAGCCCAATGTCTGGTTTGACGCAACCTCATGCCAATTTGGGCCGCACTCCATTTATTATTATTATTCTTTATAAAGCGCCAGCCTATTCCGCAGCGCTGTACAATAGGCACAGTATAGACAGGGTTACAATACATTGAACAACATTTGACAAACAGTACAGGAGGAGATGAGGGCCCTATTCCCGTAGGAACTCACAATCTGGAGGGTTGGGGTCGGAAACAGGAGAAGAGGACTGTAAGGTGAGAGTGATTGATGGTTGCGTCAGTGAGTTGGGTGGTAGGCTTCCCTAAATAGGAACGTTTTAAGGGGGCGTTTGAAGGAAGAGAAGTTAGGGGAAAGTCTGACAGTATGAGGGAGAGCGTTCCAGAGAGTGGGGGCTGCGCTGGAGTTGCGGGACTGGAGGAAGGAACTGCAAGGCCCACTTTTTACTCTGGGTAAATGCACATCTATATCATGCTTTCTCTCACGCTTCTACTCTTTACTTCTACCTTTCTCCTTAAATGGAACTCCTGCCCCTCTACCACCGACCCCTACACTATCTGCATCTCTCCCTCCCTCCTCTCGTCCCACATGATGGCCTCACATGAGCTCCATTGTTTCCTCAGAACATGGTCTCCCTCTAACTCTCGTGCTGCCAATCACTCCCACAAATCCCATTCCCACCTTCTCTTTCTCACCCTCCTGCTGTTACTCTATGCAGGTGACATATCCCCTAACCCTGGCCCCACAACACATCCAATACTTCCCTCTCATCCTATCTCCATCGCACATAAATCACCTCCCTGCAAGCCCAGCAACCTCATTCCCATAATCCCTCAGCGCCTGTCCTCTTTCTCCTGCGCCCTCTGGAACGCTCGCTCTGTGTGCAACAAACTCCCAGCAATACATGACCTCTTCCTTTCAAACTCCTAGCTTAAACTGAAACCTGGCTAACTCCCTCTGACACGGCCTCCGTTGCTGCTCTCTCACATGGCGGTCTACACTTGAACCATTTATAGATGGCGGGAGATAATAATCAGGTAAGAAATTTAGACGAGGTACAAACAAAATAAATTTGTTGTTGTTTATATTTCTCAGAAGTTCTCTTCAATTCCTTTTAATTGTACGTGTTTTAGTTTTAAAAAAGTTGAACCAACCAGCTTAGATAAAATTATATATTACGTATACAAAAAGATTTTAATCTCACAACATAATAAAATTTATAAAACACAACATCATCCATCAGCAGATCTCTAGCTTTTAATATATTATCCTGTTGTTATTAACTAACATATACAGTTACTGATTAAAAGTAAATGGCAGTAACTAATACATTGATGGTTAGTTCACTTAATTGTTTTCTTTAAGCAGGATGTTTATTAACATTATTCCCAGCAAACCAGTATTTAAAACAAGCTAGTGTCTCGTAGATATATATCTCTGTGCTACTTGGGTCAGCAACAAAAAATTGAAGCTATCACTAATTCTATTTCTAGAGTAACAAAAACTTAGTGAATCCTCCCCTAATAACAAGAATTTAGCTTCTAATCTTCTGCTTTAAAGTTGTAGATTAAAACATCCCTGCTTAATACTTCAAAATAGTTCTTGAAAATTTTAATATATACTGTTGCAACAAATATATAAGGCTATAAAATGATCCTAAAGTATCAGATGCTTCCCATATTTCTATACTGCAGGTTAGAAATATGTCAGTCTCTGCTCTAACAATAATCTGAGACAATCTCAGTCTAATATATATATATATATATATATATATATTTTATATTAATCTCTATCTTGCAATGAATAATCTCTATTAAATCCCACTAATTGAATCCAGATCTTGGACAGGTAAACGTTTCTGCAATCTTAATCAGTGAATATAATGTATTTGAGAGTATTTATAATGTTAAAGAAATTAAGATGCAAACAAATTGCTGAGTTTTCTCCTTGAGCATAACTCGTTGTGAATGCATAACAGCATAAGAGTAAGAAATAAGAAGATTTGAAGTCCCGAGATGGAGAACTGAAGTGTGGTCTGAGTTGAAATGAAGAGAAGTGATGTTGTGGAATGAATGACTTCTACTCAGTGTTCTGTTTAGTTCTAGAACAATTTCACGTCATTTATTACGTACCTCCCTCGTCGCATAGAACATATGTCGGAGAATTCCAGAAAACTGTCAACCTTTACTACACCACAAGATGGCAGTGCTGATTTTCAAATTAAAAATTACTCAATTCAATAGTAAAATTAAAAGACAGATCATAGGTCAATATTCTTATCGAGTTTGAACAAAAGAACCTCAGTCTCTTCAGACAGTGACTCGGGTTGTCATATTTGATTTAATATTAAGGATCCCTCTTTCTCTAGCCATTTCAAGTTTTTTCTAAAGTACTTCAGTTAAACAGCTTATTTCTATTCTTCAGTAACTTCTACTGAAAAATATTTAATATTATTTTCTGTGCTACTAATATAGAATATATATTGATTATATGTACTTGTGGATAGGTAAAATTTATATGTTAAAATAAAAATTGACATATTTGTGCAAAGACAATTTATAGGTTTGTCCAATCGGACATCAGTCCCGTGAGCGCACACTTTTGATCCCAATGGTGTTCTACACCTATCTGGTAGTGCTTTTCTCAGTGTAGCTGTCATGGACTCAAATCCTACAGTATAGGGACACAAATACAGAAAATATGGTGCAATATTGTTTATACAAAAAATTAATTAGCAGAGGTTCACAAGTTCTCACTCACAAAAGGGGAGCCTCAGTTTGGCTCAAGTGACGGGCCTTCTGACCTCTTATGAGGGGGGGGTCACACCCAGCTCCTAAAGAGGTCAGAAGGCCCGTCACTTGAGCCAAATTGAGGCTCCCCTTTTGTGAGTGAAAACTTGAGAACCTCTAATTAAATTTTTGTATAAACAATATTGCACCATATTTTCTGTATTTGTGTCCCTATACTGTAGGATTTGAGTCCATGACAGCTACACTGAGAAAAGCACTACCAGATAGGTGTAGAACACCATTGGGATCAAAAGTGTGCGCTCACACGAGACTGATGTCCGATTGTATTTATTTTTATTCGTGTGATGTGCACGTGGGTGTTGGAGCAGCACAAAATTGTAAAGATTTATACTGTAATTTCAGCATCAACTATTCACTTTATGCTCATGGACTATCGCTATATGACTATGATATATTGTACAGACTAAGTGCTAAAGACATCCTCCCTTGTCTAGCGATTATATTTAAATACATTTACCTTACAATGAACCTGTTAAAAAAAATATATATATATCCAAGTTCATTCTAAAACTAGGTTAAAGAAAAGACTTTTATATGCAAAGTATTGATATATGATTAAACAAGATGGCTACAGGCATCCATTTTGTGTTTCTCTGAAAACACCTGACAGACGCTACCCCCGAACACAAGCCGTAACTAGACCACTTGTGCATAAAAGAACAAAAAGGGATTGCATCTAAAATCCAAACATTTTTTGCATTTTATCCCCCGCTTCTATTTTGTTGTATTTTCCAAAATCTCAGGACAAGCCTAATTTTACAGCAGTTTTATAGGATAAAAACCAGTGCAGAAGCAATGGGTTGGAGGGGAATGTCTAGACAAGGCTGCAGGGGGATCTGTCGTGTTAAGGCTGCCCAAGAAGAGATGGCAGCCGAATGAGATCTGACAGTGGGCTAGTACCGAACGGAACCCAGTGGTGTCATTTACCTACAACCTCACACAATGTAAGTCAATTATCTAGACTTCAGACCCATAGAGCCCATGCTATGCCCCAGTGAGAAAAAGTGCTGCAAAGATTCTGTGGGATGGGGGAATTTTAAACCCCAAAAAAAAAAAGAGAAGTCGCAGGATGCATCCATTTCTTTTAAACATCATTGTTTGATGTCGTGTCTTTTTAAAAGCAGCACTGCCCTCCCTTATGTCCGATTACCATGGACATTGAGGCGCAGTCAGGGCCCCCATTCATACGCTATCAGCAGGTGATGGTGGGGTGAGGGCAAGAGTATCCTGAGTTGCAATGTTTTACCAGACATTACTATTCCATGCAGAGGTACAAGTGTTGCTCTGCAACATGTATAATTCACATGCTGCAGGAAGGAAATCAAGGCAGGTCACCTGGGATTCCTTTCCTGCAGTAGACGGAATACTACATGCTGGGTGGTTGCATTTTTCATGCACTGCCCATCAGCATGATTAACCACTTGGCTGCTAAAGACGTGTCAGCACATCCAGCCAAGTGGTTCTCCTGTGCCGAGGACGCACTGAGCGTGTCCTTGCACAGGAGGCATCAATCAGTATTACGACCAATCAATGTGGCCCCCTAGTGTGGGCTGACATCTTGGATGTCAGCCTCCGGGACCCAGGCAGGCACGATAGATGTTATTTGTTATCGTGCCAGCTTGACGACATTATAGGCACCCCCCATGTGCAGAAGAGAACGGTCCTCTCCCCATCTGCTTGGGGCACTGCAAAAAGGCAGGCACCACTTGGAAGGGCAAGGTGTGCTTTTCCAAGTGGTGGCTGCCTTTAACCCCTTGGGAGCTGGACCGCGAGTCAGTGCCGGATTGCAGACTGCTGAGAGCTGATCGACATCTTTGATGTCGGCTTACCTTCTGGGATCTCCCCCTGGACTACTGGTGTCATCGTGCCAGTTTGGGAGTTAAACCCTGGCTGCCACCTATGGTGAAGAGGGGGGGGGGGCGCAGAGAGGTTAATGTTTGGTATCATTGGTACAGCCAGAGCCTGGCCTTTCCAGTGATATTATACATGGTAAAGTTGGAATCATGAAGGCCAGGCTCTAGCTGTTCCAATGATAAACATTACCATGTAAAATGTAAACAAAAATGGTTTGTTTTATTAATGCAGCAATATTGTTCCCATTGCAAGTATAGATGTTACGGCCCAACTAGTGCAGTATGATAAAATGAGCGAAACCAGTGAAAATGAGCTCAGCACACAGGGGTGAGATGTCTCATCAGCAAAAGGGTTACATTTTCTATCCAGGAAAACATGGCGACCCTGTGTGTATCCCTGCCCAACTATGAGCAATGAAAAAAGGAGTGAAACGCATTAGTTGGTTTTGACGCCGGCGGTTTAGGATTAATCCAAATGAATTATGGTCCTTTTGACCGTCGCTCTCTGCGTTCCAGCCTGGTTCCTGGCGCTTCCGGGATTCCCTTTCAGATGTCACATGACGTCTCCTCTCTATGTGTGGGCGGACGCATGCGCCACAATACCCGGCCACCGATTTTCCTCCTCTTGTGCGCAAAATGCCCAGTTCTCGTCCTTCTCAGCTCAAAAACGCCATCTTTAGAAAGACCTTTTGCCCTCATAATGGATCCACCGGGCTGTACATGTAAATCGGACTGGATCCTTATTTTGGGAGCACATTTCAGGATCACATTTTATAAGGGCATATGTGTCCCCACCGAACATACACTCCATATATATGGGAGACACATAAAAAACACATAATTAAAGCAATACTAAATAAAATATATAAATAAGGGGTATAATACTATATATTTTTATATCTGTAGGATTATAAATGTCCTGTAATTGAAAGACGTGCCTTATTTCAATATGCATTAGTGTGAAATTCCCCCCTTCCCATTTTGAGTGTCAAATTGTATATGTCTTTTTCTTGCATAGGATGTTGGCCTGTGGAATTTAGCCGATTTCCTTTCTGTGTAGGAAAAGGTGTGCGGACAGTGTATCAGGGATGGGCAAATCCTATCGCCTGACTCCAGGGACTGGCAGTTTTGGGAGCCAGGCAGGAGGTTTCTTCCCCCAATTAGTCCTGCTTCGGGCAAGCAGAGCAGGGTCTGAGTGGATACCGGAGTCCTGGCTGCTCAGCACTCGCGTGTGCTGAGCACCAAGTGCTTCCGGTATCCTGTAGTGCCCTGCACTGTGTGAACGTGCGTGGAGTGTCCTGGGGATTCCCTCCCCACCGCAGAGGACGCTCCACGCCCGTCCTGTTGCGTCCCTGCCGATCTGGCTCCGAGAAGGGACGTCAGCCCAGCCCACTCTGTGGGACTGCCCCCAGACCGCGGGCCTCATCGCGCATGTGCGATGACGTCACTAAACGGGGATTCCCCTCCTGACTGGCAGGGGAATCCCACAGGAGCTGCTGGGGTCCTTTTGGAACCTCTGTATCTCTGGTTCCGTATGTCCTATAAGAACAATTGAGATATCGTTGGAAAGGCCAGAGTCTGGCCTTTTCAATGATATACTACATGGCCAAATAGTATGGAAATATTAAAATAAAATTTTAAAAAAAAGGAATTTATATATAAATTCCATCTAAATGCAGCAACCCCTTTTTAACAATGCAGCTGCACTAGTTTAATAAATATACTTTAAAATATTTAAAATTATATAAAGTATATTTTAATGTTCTTCATATTATAACTTTAATTAAATTTGAATAATATATGCTTTCATTTAATTAATATAATTCAAATAAACAGCATAATTGTTTGAGTTTTATTGCCGCGGAGCTCTGATACGCTCATGCACACTGCACATTACTGTGATCAGTAATGTGTGGGTTGTATGGTGTGAGAAAGCTGCAATACAAGAAGTGTTCTATTTAAACTAAATTCCTGTGTTCGCTGATCACATTAATGTGTTTTTTTTCTATGCGGCTAAGAATAAAGACCTAATGCTATTTTTGTTGAAATTATATTTATCGGGAGAAGTAGATTGTCACGGGGGACAAGTAGATTGGGCTTCCACTTTAGTCCTTGTACAAGTAGATTTTTTTAAAATTTCCACACCTCTGAGTGTATGCTAGAGAAAAGCCATCTCTGAATCATATGTAGTAATCTTTGTCTCGCTGTTGGTTAAACTCTGGCGTAGAAATGTATCTGTATGCTGATTGTTTTATTAGATTTCAAAGAACTTATAGCCAGTCTGTCTGGCAGGGGATGCCCAGACATGACCTGAAGCTGCATTGCTTGTGGCCGATTTTGGTGTCTCTCGCCATGGCGTGGCGCAGTGTGGCGCAGCATAGTGCAGCATCTTACTTCAATTTTGATATAGAAGAAGAAACTTGAAAAAGGTTTATGGCATTCCTAAATATATGGTAATTATAATTAGGGATGCACCGATACCACTTTTTTAAGACCGAGTACGAGTACAGATACTTTTGTTCAAGTACTCATCGATACCGAGTACCGATACTTTTATCTTATGTCATGTGACCACTTTCCAATAAGAACAGACCTCATATAAAGCCCCCAGGTCTCATGGATATGCCCCCCAGCTCATGGATATGCCCCCCAGCTCATGGATAATGCCCCCCCAGCTCATGGATATGCCCCCCAGCTCATGGATAATGCCCCCCCAGCTCATGGATAATGCCCCCCCAGCTCATGGATATGCCCCAGCTCATGGATACTGCCCCCCAGCTCATGGATACTGCCCCCCAGCTCATGGATTTGCCCCCCAGCTCATGGATATTGCCCCAGCTCATGGATATTGCCCCCCAGCTCATGGATACTGCCCCCAGCTCATGGATTTGCCCCCCAGCTCATGGATATTGCCCCAGCTCATGAATATTGCCCCCCAGCTCGTGGATAATGCCCCAGCTCGTGGATAATGCCACAGCTTGTGGATAATGCCCCAGCTCGTGGAAATGCCCCAGCTCGTGGAAATGCCCCAGCTCGTGGAAATGCCCCAGCTTGTGGAAATGCCCCAGCTCGTGGAAATGCCCCAGCTCGTGGATACTGCCCTCCAGCTCGTGGATACTGCCCCCCAGCTCGTGGATACTGCCCCCAGCTCATGGATATTGCCCCCAGCTCATGGAAATGCCCTAGCTCATGGATATGCCCCCCAGCTCATGGATATGCCCCCCAGCTCATGGAAATGCCCCCCAGCTCATGGAAATATGCCCCAGCTCATGGAAATGCCCCAGCACATGGATAATGCCCCCCCAGCTCATGGATAATGCCCCCCAGCTCATGGATAATGCCCCCCCAGCTCACTCTCCGCTCATACTTACCTTCCTTTAGCGACGCCGGGAAAGTCTTTGCACGCGCGTGCTCCTTGGAAGGTCCCCAGCCGCGACCACGTGGGACCATGTGATCGCGGCTGGGGTCCTTCCAACGAGCGCACGTGGGGAAACTTTCCCGGCGTCACTAAAGGAAGGTAAGTATGAGCAGAGAACAGCTGCAGGGCCTGTCCGAATGCTCTATCTGCATTCGGACAGGCCCTGGAGCTGCTCACTTTGTTTATACTTACCTTCCTTTAGCGACGCCGGGAAAGTTTCCGCGCGTGCGCTCGTTGGAAGGACCCCAGCCGCGATCACATGGTCCCACGTGGTCGCGGCTGGGGGCCTTCCAACGAGTGCGCGCGTGCAAAGACTTTCCCGGCGTCGCTAAAGGAAGGTAAGTATAAACAAAGTTAGGAGAGCAGCTCCAGGGCCTGTCCGAATGCAGATAGAGCATTCGGACAGCCGCCCCAGCCCCTAGGATGCCGGCAAGCCGGCTCAATGCTGGCTTCCGGTATCGGAAAAAAATATCGGGGTACTGCACGAGTACCAAGTACTCCTGCAGTACCCGGTATCGGCACCGATATCGATACTAGTATCGGTATCGGTGCAACCCTAATTATAATAGAATTTTAAAATTTAACAGTTGGTGCCAGAAATGGGATTTAATAATTCAGTTGTCTGATATGATTTATTTCATGTTAAACAATTGCCTATATAGATAAAAGAATCTTTGCTTCGATGAGGAGACTGCCTGTGAGAGTCACTGTGTTGGTGTAGGATGCTCTGTTTGTTTTTCTATGTTTACACTTGCTGTTATATTATGCTTGTTTGTTTATCTTAACTCGCCCGATAGAAAGCTATTAATGAGCGGTGACTCACTCGTTATGTTGATGTACCCTGATAAGTTCTAGTGCTGAGTATTCGCTATGTCACTCACCCGGGAAACTGAAAGACGTTTCTAGTGTTTGAGTAAATGTGTTTGTCTTTACTGTCCTTAGTGTAGCTCCTTTGTGTTCTGGAGTTTCTGGCTCGTCCATATCTGCTTGTAATTGTGAGCATTTTATTTTAATTGATTTAGATCTGGTTTCTTCTCGTATAGCAAGATAGAAAACAAAATAGCGTTGCTACCATTGAGAGCAATTTTTCTTTTGCATTCTTGCCATTTATTTTTATTATTTTTTTGCGTTGCTATATGTTCGGGCGCTAACTGATTTTAAAGGATTTGCAAACTATTTTTTTGTTTGTTTTTTTTTCTTTCAGATTTTTTTTTCTTTTTCTTTTTTTATTATTTTGTTTCTTGCCATTGATTACGTCTGTTTATTTAAATGTTTGTCTTTACTAACTATTAATGTATGTGTTTATCTTTGATGTTTTGTATTTCATAGTTCTGATATTGTGTTTTTTATATGTAATTTATGTATAGGGACTGCTTCTCTTACTACAGGTTGCATCATTTCTATGTGTCTTTACTGCCTTGCCTCGTGTAAAAAAAAAAAAAGGAACAGGAAATGGAGACAATAGGGCTTTACTTTTACAGTACATTTCAAAAGCGCCTGCTTCTCTTTCTTTTGTAGAAAAAGTTTTTTTCTTCTCTTTGTTCTTTTTTTATTAATATCTTTTTTTGTAATGTATAATGTTATGTGTTTGTATAAGGATTTTTTTTTGAATGCTAGTAGTGCAGTTTAGCAGTGCAAGTTGGATAATGGAATATGTAGTTATTTTTGTTGTTCTGTGAGTATCTATTAGGGATAATTGAACAGTATATACAAATGACATGTGTCTAATGCCTTGAATGACTGTAGTAGAAGTTGAATTCTGAAGCTGTTAGTGTTTTATAAAACTGTAACTGTTGTGGAATTGGGTGCAGTTTGAGCGCATTCGGTGTGCATGCGAAGCAGATGTGAAAGAGACAAAGGAATTGTTTGAGCTGGATTTAAAGTGTGAAGGGATGATACAAATTGATGTATGATATATAAAAAAACGAATGTATCAAGGTGATGGGCGTCGTCAATCTGCCTTAATATAAATTTTCCCAAAAGAGGCGTGGTCGATTTTTTTTTTCTTCTCCTCTGGTCTTTATTTGAGTCCAGCACAAAGGGATTGACCACACCTTAATATAGGTTATATGTTTTGTATAAGGGACAAGCATGCCTGTGTAGTTTCTTTGTTGCTGAATGATTGATAAATATTTCTATAATTATATCTTTAGAAGAGATTGAGTCCCCTATTGAATAATTGCCAAAATGGCTGACTGAGGTCATTTACAGGTTTTGTAACTTGTATAATGGAATATATATGTAGGTTCATCATAATACAGTAAGCAATGAGGTCCTGTTTAAGAGCTTGCAATCTAAGAGGATGGAGTAATATAAAGCTGAAGGATTTGAGTGAAAGTTTATTGGAAAGCGCCTACAGGTTTTGTAGCGCTGTACAAATCAAATTAGGCAGATTTCAGGTGATAGCAGGTGGGTTTTTTTGTTGACTAAGGGAGATGGAAGGTTGTAGTTTAGTATCCTGAGTATTGTTTGTTTTCTTTTTTTCTGCATTGGTAGCCATATGTCTAGTTTTATTTTTTGCTGTCTGATGTTTTTGTCTTTTGGTGTGAAGTGCAACAACTTATGACTGTGCCCCCATTGAATTTTCTTGGAGGGACTAAAACCTGCTGTAAAATAGATGCACAAACACCTCACGTTTGAATGTTTGTTTTTAACCAATATCCTTAATAAAGATTGTAGTTTTGAATGTTTATTAAGAATCTTCTTCTCTGAGTTTCCTCTGAGAACTTTGTGTTAGTTAACATGTCAATTTTTAAACATGCCCTTCTATACTTTCTTTCCCAGTTTATGATATTTTTGTTATGTGTTTTTTTATTTGAATTGAAGAGCATTTTAGAAAAAGATGGTGACCGTTGCAAAAGTAAAACAAAAAATGTTTTTCACATTCTTCTCCTAGCCCCCTCCATATTGTCTCTCTCATGACCACTCCTTTTTCTTTAAAAAAAAATGCAACACATTTTTGGACACAAAGTATTTTAACCATATAAATTTTTAAAGTTTTTGACAGGTTAATAATACATTTTTGTCCCAAGTTTTTTACTTTAGGTGAAAATTACCTATGCATGCCAACCTTGATCAAGCTGGATGGAAGATTATTGAATACCAATATTGATAAAGCTATTGTAATTGAAGGAAATTTACTCAAACACATTATCATTTCACATTATAATGTTACATCAACCGGATAATAAGGAATTATCAGACACCAGGCAATAAAACATTCTAATTTATCAACAACTCATCGATAAATCATGTGATTAAAGAAGATCATTGATTTGGAAATAAAACTTAAGACATGTCAGTTTTACAAAACAGTTATTTTCAACCAATAAGACCGAAGACAAAGAAAGAAGATAATCAGGGTTATCCAAAGAGATTCGAAAAGTCACCGCACGTTCGGTGACTTTTCGTTCTCTTCAATTCGGTTCCTTTTGCCGATTGCATTTCGGTGACCCTGCGGTGTATTCAGCAAACACCACAGGGTCCCCGAATTGCAGGGAAAAGCTGCCGCAAACCCACCGAAAACTAACCGAATGCACGCTGAAAACAAGCAAAAACATCTGGATTAACCTTTGAAAAAGACGAACAGGAGCCGAACAGGAGCCGAACATGAGCCGAATCACACAGAGCCGAAGCAGCTGTGACTAGGGAGGCAGTGAATAAATTAGAAAAACCATTTGTATGAATCTGGGAAAAAGAAACGCTGTTTGCAAAGAAACTACTGAGCGAAAATGTCTGAAATTTTCACAGGAGGTCCAGGGAATGATAATAAAGAGGGCTGTTACAAAAAAAATAAGTAAACTGAAAAAAAATAAAAAAAAAAATCGGACTTTTAATAAAAATAAAAAAAAATCTGAAAAATGCTTAAAGTATCCTAAAAAACCTATAAATAAAGAGACTTTTTGCTGCAGAATTTTATACTGAACGGTTTATTAAATATTGAATTAAAACGGGAATATTTTTAACATTGAAGTCTATGGGATTCTCCTGAATAAACTTGCCGAATTAAACCACCGAATGACAGGGCATTTCGGGAACCTTTCACTGCTGGTTTGTGTTCTCTGAATAGCCGAAGCAGTGCTTCTCTATGGGGATTTCACTGCCCTCGAACAGGCACCGAACAGGCACCGTATGTTCAGGCAATTCGCCAGGATTTGGCGAATTGCCTGCTCTCTGGATAGCCGAATGGCCAGGAAAGGTAACCGAACGCTGATTTTCAGCGTTCGGTTACCTTTCTCAAGCAATTCGGATCTCTTTGGATAACCCTGAATGTATTTTTTATATGCTGATGGATTATCATTGTGTTGTCTAAGTGATAATTATTTTGTGTCTTTTATTATTTTATATTTTATTATTTTTGTTGTTTGGTTACAATCAATATTGTTCAAATTACCTGACACATTTAGGATTATTGAAGATCACATCCAATTAAAATTAGAGTTAATTAATGTATTTAGGAACATATAATTTAATGCATTTGCATAAATACGTTTCATGACATATATTGTGGTAAATGGAAAGTTTTAATCTGGTAAAATTAAAGTTGTTTTTCTTTTTTGGATTTTATTTGAGGATTGGTGTGTTTTATAAACACAAGGTTTGTTTCAAAACACCGAACAGGACTGAATAGGATAGTAATTAAATATTTTTTTGATATATAAATGGATGGAATATGCACTTCGGCTATTTCCTTTTTGAGCCAAAGTTGTATATATATATATATATATATATATATAAAATACACAAGAAGGGCAGCACTCAACCTTAACTACGCTTTCAGTGCGGGTGCATCTCAAGACAGTATAATACAACAAACCAAGAAGAGAGAGCTCCAAACAACATGTACAAACAGTACAGAAGAAACCACAACAGCAGCTAAATTCATTTAAAAACAGGAGATTTAACCAGGTTTAACCCTTTAAATGCCTACAAACAATTCTTATTCCCTTCAAATGCACTATAGATCTTAACCCTTTAATGTTGAGCTGTGTTGAAAATGATGGAAGTTTAGTTTGCAATGGATGGCCATGGATTGCGTAAGCCTGCCAACAGCGACAATGTATTCCACCCTTGGCAGGTCCTATCATACTAACCTAATGACTGCTCTTATGGGATAAACTTACTTATTGAGGACCCAGGCCTTTCTGAAGCTCCCTGCAGATCAAGGTTAAATAGAACCTGTGGGTGGAGCACCTGTGACAGGGAGGGGTGCTTGCCCAAGGGTTGTCAGCCCTTTTCATACAAAATACACAAGAAGGGCAGCACTCAACCTTAACTACGCTTTCAGTGCGGGTGCATCTCAAGACAGTATAATACAACAAACCAAGAAGAGAGCACTCCAAACAACATGTACAAACAGTACAGAAGAAACCACAACAGCAGCTAAATTCATTTAAAAACAGGAGATTTAACCAGGTTTAACCCTTTGTAGGCATTTAAAGGGTTAAACCTGGTTAAATCTCCTGTTTTTAAATGAATTTAGCTGCTGTTGTGGTTTCTTCTGTACTGTTTGTACATGTTGTTTGAGATAGATAGATAGATAGATAGATAGATAGATAGATAGATAGATAGATAGAACAGCGGCAACCTGCATTGGCCATATGAAAAAACTCACCAGATACCTGGGTGCAAAGCCCAATGGAGAATATGCAGACCAAAAACGAAAAGGACGCACACCAGGACTTCAAAGAAAATAAAGATAAAAAGTAATGTTTAATCAATAATACATTAAAAGGATGCCCAAAAGCATCAAAACCGACGTTTCGGCCCTCACAGGGGCCTTTATCAAGGTAGTGGGCACAAGGTGAATGCCAGGTATAAATAGAGCGTGTGTGAAACATTAGCGAATCACCCAGCTTGTAGCGTGCCACCTGGCAGGACGCCCGATCCCCAAAGGGCGCGGCGTCCAACTGTCGGTGGGTACGCATGATAATGACGTCAATACACAGCGACTGCAGCGTCTCAGCTGGAAAGTAACCGGGGAGACGCGTCTGCGCCGAAGTCTAAAAACAACTTTATGGAGGAGGACAATTAGTATATGAATGTGAGCACTACGGAACATACAGAAAAGCAACTCAGCAGGAACCGATCGTGCTAAAACGCTTCAAGCAGTATTGAGCATAAATGGCCGGAAAGATATCAACAAGCATGTTCGGCCGTTATTGAGCCTGCGCCAAAAATAAACTGTATGCAAGAGAGATCAACAGTGTAAGGCAATATAACAAAACACATGGATCAGAAACGGTGGCGATGGAATGAGTATGAATAAACATAAAATAAAAATGCAAATAAAATGAAATGCTGATGTATCGCCACCTTGGAGAATACTTTGAATAAATGAGTACAGTCAATAAACAATGAAAATTGAATATAATGGACACAAAGGAAATATAGATATTGAAAATAAACATAAAAATAAATGTGAATGAATGTGTGAATGAATGGATGAATGGGAGTAACTGTGTGTGGACTAATGTGTGTGCATTGAATATCGAGTGTCTGAAATGTAAACAAGAGTTGAAATAAATTGAAATAATGCAGTGTAGGCTTGTGTGAATATCAGCCAGAGAGCCACGTCTGCGCTGAACTATAGAACGGTGTACAACTATGTGAAACAAAGGGTGTATAAACCCTAGAAGACAGATGAAGTGGCCAAGTGAAAAAAATATACTAAAAAATGTTTAAATATAAAGCCAAGGTTCAGTCTCGAATAAGGAAGACATTGAGGACAAAAACTCTGTGCGTGAGAATCTCACATGTACAGGAATAATATAGAACCAAAGACAAAAAAATACTGATATAATGGGTGTAATGAAGAACCAATGGTTAGTGTGTCACCACAATGGGTGAGATGAATGGATGAATGATAAAGTGTGTGTGTAGAGGTGTAGAAACCATGTAAGCAAAAAGATGAAAAACGGTGCTTAGGAATACGAATAAAGTGACTAGTAACCAAAAAATGTGTGAACCGAAGAGTGTATAAACTTGGGGAAAGGTGCGAAGGAAAAATGAAGAAAATGAATAAGAAAAATAAAAAAATGAAAAAATAGAAATGAGAAAATAAAAATAAGAATAAATATAAATGAAAATAAATATAAATAAAAATAAATAAAAATACAAATAAAAAATAAAGAATAAAAAGTAAAAAAATAAAATAATAAAAAAATAAATAAAGAAGAAAATAAAAGGAATGCGAAAAATATTATAAAAAGGATGCAAAAGAAATGTATTCATTGAGTTCCTTCGGAACAACAGTGTCCAGTGTCCTGATCCAAAATGTCTCCCGTTGTAAAAGAATCTTGGAGCGATTGCCGCCTCTAGGGAGTGGAGGGACATGGTCGATGGCGATGAACCTCAGAGTAGATAATTGATGTCGAAGTTGTAAAAAAATTTTGGCGACCGGTTTGTCTGAAAAATTGTCCCTAAAGGCAGTGGTGATGTTGGAACGATGTCCTCTGATACGGTCCCGAAGGGTTCTATCGGTTTTTCCTACATAAGGGAGACCACACGGACAGGTAATCAGATATATGACGTGGTCCGTGGTACACGTGATGTGATGGCGAATCGTCATATGTTTTCCTGATGTAGGATGAGGAAAAGTTGAGGCAGTGGTGATGTGGCTACATTTCAGACAGTTGGGGCAGCGAAAGCATCCCCAACGTAAAGGTTGAACCGAAGTGGAATATGATCTCATGGGATCAGTTTTGACTAATAGACCTCGAAGATTGTTTGAGCGTTTATAACTGATGATAGGTGTTTGATGAAATTTCTTGGGTTGGGTTCTATCGCCCTGAAGGAGTCTCCAATTGGAATCTATAGACTTTGAGATAGCATAGCTGTGGGCTTGATAAGTAAGAGGAAGAAAAATGCGGGGTGGTGAAGCCTTGAAGATTGAAGATGTCAAAATAAATTTTGAAAACGCTTTGTCATATGCACGAATAAGGGTATCTTGGCTGTAACCACGTTGACCGAAACGTTTAAACATCTGTTGAATTTGAGTCTGTCGGGTGGTAGAATCAGAATTATTACGCATCACTCTCAAAAACTGTGATACGGGGAGAGATTGTTTGAGATGTGGTGGGTGAAAACTCTCTGCGTGAAGAATGGTGTTGCGATCAGTCGCTTTACGAAACAATGAAAAACTAATCTGACGATTAATAAGTTGAATATGGACGTCGAGGAAATTGATGGATTCAGTATGGATCTCAGCAGGGCCGGTGCAAGTATTTTTGTCTACTCAGGCGAAGGTGCGTTTTGGTGCCCCCCCCCTCCAATATCAGCATAGAGATGCATAATAATAGTCTCTATCAGGAGTATTTAGTGTCTTCTCACCGAAAGTAAAGGACGCTGAATGTTGCTCTTGCAAGGACAACCTCTAGCAGTGGTCTGAGTCACTGATTGATTGGCACTATGGCACAGGAGTGTCACCAAAACTATGCTGTGCCTGGTGGTGCCACTTCTGTGCCACATTGCCAATACCCACAATATATTACCAGTGTCACAGCTTCACTGCTTCACAGCTGTCACAGCTTTCACAGCTGGGAGGCTATTCCATGTATATACTACCCATTCTATATCACTGTTACATGGAATAACCTCCCAGTGGGAGCAGTAACAGTGATATAGAAAGGGTAGTAGATACATGGAATAGCCTCCCAGTGGGGGCAGTGATATTGAAAGGGCAGTATATAGATGGAATAGCCTCCCAGTGGGGGCAGTAACAGTGATATAGAAAGGGTAGTAGATACTGCCCCCACTGGGAGGCTATTCCATGTATCTACTACCCTTTCTATATCACTGTTACATGGAATAGCCTCCCAGTGGGAGCAGTATCTACTACCCTTTCTATATCACTGTTACTGCCCCCACTGGGAGGCTATTCCCTGTAACAGTGATATAGAAAGGGTAGTAGATACATGAATATCCTCCCAGTGGGGGCAGTATATAGATGGAATAGCCTCCCAGTGGGGGCAGTAACAATGATATAAGAGTGAGAGATCTCCCCTGCTGTGAAGGAGAAGCTTGTGTTTTTAACTCCTGCTGGACCAGGTATTTGAGCTCCACATTAAAAAGCACAGCTGAAGCACATTGCAGTGTGGTGCTCAGATAACTGGTCCAACATGAATTAAAAACACAAGCTTCTCCTTCACAGCAGGGGAAATTGTGTGTGTCTATAGAGGAGGGGGGAGTGCCACAAACATGGGGCAGAGGGAGAGCAGGAAGTGGGATCACTCACCTCCTGCCCTGGGGGGATCTCTGCTGCAGACTCGAGCAGGGCTGCTCACACCTCCTCACTTGTCAGCTGGAAGAGGAGCACCACAAGATAGCACTTGTCCCACAGCTCTGCTGCATCTCGGGAGCGCCCTCCCCCTCATCAGCCCGGAAGTGAAGGAGCTGCTCCAGTCACAGGGAGGAGGAGGAGGATACTTTTCCTAATGGGTGGCACTAGAAATCCCTGGCCAGCAGTGGACAGGGAACTAGATTGTGGCGCCCCCTAGTTTGGCATCAGGCCAGGACGGTAAGGCAGCCGCCTGAGCTGCCTTACATTAGCGCCGGCCCTGGATCTCAGCAGAAAATCTGATGGGAGTGTGTAGAGAATTCAACTTCTGTAAAGCAATATGAAAAGAGGATATAGTGTCACCCCAAAGAAGAAAGATATCGTCTACGAATCTAGTGTAGAAGATAATCTGTTCTTTGTAAGGTCTCAAAATGTGCTCTAGTTCTAAAAAATACATATATGCGTTGGCATAACCTGGTGCCATCGCTGCACCCATGGAAGTCCCGGATGTCTGGAGATACAAATCTTTTTCAAAGCGGAAGAAATTACATTCAAGAGTGATCCTAAGTAGCTCTTCGATGAATTGAATTGGTGGGCCTGTGTAGCAACTAGAGTCGCAAAGAACTTGAGTGAAGGCTTCGATACCTTGAAGATGGGGTATCACCGTATATAGACTTTTAACATCTAAGGTGATCAATAAGACATCGTGGGATGGTAAAATCACTTGTTGTAATCTTCTAAGAAAATCTGGTGTGTCCTTCAGGCAGGTGGATAATGCCAGGATAGATGCTTTGCTGTGGTGGTCAATAAGTTTCCCTAGTGGTTCCAGGAGGCTACCCCTGGCTGAAACAATAGGTCGACCTGGAGGGGCCTGAAGACATTTATGAACTTTGGGTAAAGTATATAGAACTGGCATGATTGGAAATGGCACGGTACAGAACTGATGTGTCTGGCTATCGATAAAACCAGCCTGAAGACCCATGTCGAGAATGGTAGAGATGCGTGCTTGAATTTTTGTAGTCGGATCAAAAGTTAACAACTTATAAGTCGTGATGTCTGACAGTTGTTGTAAAATTTTCTACCTGTAATCGGCATAGTTTAGGAGGACGATACCGCCCCCCTTATCGGCTGGGCTTATTACTATAGAAGAGTCTGTGGATAGATCATGAATCGCATCCCATTCGGACTTCTGTATGTTAGAGTGGATGGGTTGTTTCAGAGGAATCGATTGGATGGCTTTATGTATTTGTTGTGGAAACGTGTGAATGGTATGATTTTGAGTTTTCACATCATGAGAGCTGCGGAGCCTGAGTGGTTTAAAAGTGTAAAGTGTGTCACCAATCTGTTCCTGGATGGCGAGGGTGCAGTGGATCTTGAATGCCTCCACTTCCATTTTGAACGAGGATAGGGCTGGTTTTGGGACGAAAGAAAGTCCTTTGTTCAATACGGATATAAGATCACTTGAAAGTTGTTTATTAGAAAGATTAAATATAGGGGTTAATTCTTCTGTAGTGGTGGACGTCCCCGATTTCTTGTGGATCTTCCCCTTCTGGCCCCTCCGGAGAAGCTGGAATTTATGGGGTCGTGTGTATGGTTGCGAGTAAATAAAGCGGGGATATGTGGACTTTTGTTGGCACGTCCTGAACCCTCCTCTAAAAAAGACTGTTGATCGTGTATAGTGGAGGCAGCCGCTTGGGTCTCTGTCTCTGAACCAGATTCACCCGATGTAATATCTATCGTGGTGAATTTGGGTTTGGTAATCCTCGGACCTGTGCGTCTGTTGAAACGTCTAGGTTGGTCAGAAGACAACCACCTATATACGTGTTGGGAAGTGTAATCCATATTGACTTTATCAAGTTTTTGTTTTTTAAAATGTATTAATTCAGCACGATAACGGTTGATGTCATCTTTGAGTTTGTTCATCGGAGTCTCAAAGGAATTAGATGATAAACAATATGGTGTTCAACTTCAAATTTAGTGATAGACTCACGTACTGTGATGATTTCCTGGGAAACCTCCTCCACGACTAACACCATCCAGTCCAATGAACATCGATTGGCAACAGCAATCCACCTTTTGCAGAATTCAGGTTTGTTTCTCCCAATGGTGGGTTCATTGGTGACTCTAAATCCTCTTGGGATCCTTTTGGCTCTGTAATAATCTGAAAGAAAAACTCCATGGAGATCTAAATCAATTTCCCGACGTTTCAATTTCAATAAATCGAAGTATAAATCTTTGGAGGTAAGTTGGTGTTCGAGTTGTGCTGAAGTTTGTGGCCAAAGAACTTTAGCTGCTTGCTCTTCAGAAATCTGTAATGTTTCTGCGAAGTTGTTATATGCTCCTGCTCTCTGTAGAAAATCCTCCATGATGAAAAAAAGCCGGTATAAAAAATTCAAAAAAGACAAGAGAAAAAATAGAGACTCTACCGAAAAATCAGGCAGCTCGGTTGCTATTCACCGAAATGGTGTGTATATGAAGATAGAACAGCGGCAACCTGCATTGGCCATATGAAAAAACTCACCAGATGCCTGGGTGCAAAGCCCAATGGAGAATATGCAGACCAAAAACGAAAAGGACGCACACCAGGACATCAAAGAAAATAAAGATAAAAAGTAATGTTTAATAAAAACATACATTAAAAAGATGCCCAAAAGCATCAAAACCGACGTTTCGGCCCTCACAGGGGCCTTTATCAAGGTAGTGGGCACAAGGTGAATGCCAGGTATCCCTTTCGTACATTATAAAAGGTATTGAGGTATTTTAGGAGTAATTACCAGATTTTTTTTCTTCCCCTCCGAGCATCTAGAATGATCTAGAGGTATTAGGTGAGGATACTATGGCCCCAGGTATAATTAGTTTGATTGCCTAGTTTGTTTTATCCATTTTAGTGATCACGATTGTATATGTGATCAATGAGACGATTGAAAGGTATTTTAATATGATATAAAAAACTACCTATCTGTAGGATTATAAATGTCCTGTAATTGAAAGACGTGCCATATTTCAATATGCATTAGTGTGAAATTCCCCCCTCCCATTTCGAGTGTCAAATTGTATATGTCTTTTTATTGCATAGGATGTTGGCCTGTGGAATTTATCTGATTTCCTGTCTGTGCAGGAAAGGGTGTGTGGACAGTGTATGCTAGAGAAAAGCCATCTCTGAATCATATGTAGTAATCTTTGTCTCAATGTTGTTTAAACTCTGACGTAGAAATGTATCTGTATGCTGATTGTTTTATTAGATTTCAAAGAACTTATAGCCAGTCTGTCTGGCAGGGGATGCCCAGACATGACCTGAAGCTGCATTGCTTGTGGCCGATTTTGGTGTCTTTCGCCATGGTGTAGCGCAGCATCTTACTTCAATTATGATATATAAGAAGAAACTTGAAAAAGGTTTATGGCATTCCTAAATATATGGTAATTATAATAGAATTTTAAAATGTAACATT
Source organism: Leptobrachium leishanense (assembly GCA_009667805.1). Classification (NCBI taxonomy): domain Eukaryota; kingdom Metazoa; phylum Chordata; class Amphibia; order Anura; family Megophryidae; genus Leptobrachium; species Leptobrachium leishanense. The sequence continues at coordinate 361,287,506 of CM019066.1, read as the reverse complement.
TACAATTAGCAGTAAATTAATATGAATAGACCTTTATTCCCTTACGGGGGGGGGTGCTAGATGAACGATCGAGCCTAATAAACGTGTAGCAATTTGCACGCACTAAATGCTGATTCTGCTCTTTGCTGCTGTATTCCTTATGAAGCAGCATATCCCTAGACCCACTTCCTGAGAACAGGTGCTGCACTAAACGATCCCACACTGCAACAGGGACAGTGAAAATGTGATCCATATTAAAACTGCACCAAACAAATAAGTCTTATAGCAATGAGGTCTGTTATAACTGGCCTCAACATGTCCTGTGTATTTCACAGAGATAATCACAGAAAGAACTGCAGCCTCCAGCCTGATCTGAATCATGTGTCCGGGTGGGAAGAGGGTCTGAAACCTGAACTGGCCCGGTGGAAACTGGAAATGTGGAAACCCGAATCCTCAGTACCCACTAACAGGCCAGGTTTGCAGGATATGTGAAGCACAGGTGATATGATTTGCTGCTCAGTGATTGCAGGATTCAGTCTGCATTTCTCCAAGGTGAGCCATAAATTATCTTGCCAGTACATTTGTTTCCTTTCGGATTGATTCTTCTGTGTGTCTGACATTACGTGTAAAACATGGATATAAATTGATCAGACATCATCCTGTGTGTTCAGATTTATTATTGAGTTGAAACTGAGGAGAAATGATGATTTATTCTGTTTTAGCAGCGGCTGGAAGAAGGAGAGAGAGTTTGCCATATTAATACATGCCATTATTAAGGTGCGCAGCCCAATGTCTGGTTTGACGTAACATCATGCCAATTCGGCCCGCACTCCATTTATAGATGTTGGAGATAATAATCCGGTAAGAAATTTATACGAGATATAAACAACAAATTTATTTCTCAGAAGTTCTCCTTAATTTTTTTAATTGTACGTGTTTTAGTTTTAAAAAAAAATATAGAACCAACCAGCTTAGATAAAATATATATTTATTTATTTATTTATTACGTATACAAAAAGATTTTAATCTAACAATCAAAAATTTATAAAACACAACATCATCCATCAGCACACAGATCACTAGCTTTTAACATATATTATCCTGTTATTAACCAAATTATATATATATATATATATATATATATTTTTTACAACTGAGATAGCACCTCCTGGGATTTAACTACAGAAATATACTAATCTAGTTAATCCGCCATTTTGATGTTCATCCATTTTGTGTTTTAAAAAGCTTGCTGTCCCTTTGTGCTCACCCGACCAAATTTCAGTTTGCCTGCTTAAGGAATGTGGTTTGTATCAACAAAGCCAGGAGGAGGAAGGGTAGACAACCACAAAACCATGGTAACTGATGATTTGTGGCTGACAGCTGCAAACCCAAGAAAAGGAGCTGATTAAGTTATTCTGGTCACTCGAGTCCTTTCTGCAGATCTGATCTGCTACTTGAGTCCGGCGCTGAATAAAGCCATTTTCCTTTGAAACCAAGGCCTCTGTCTGGCTTCTTTTTGTCGAACCATCACCCAAGAATACCCGGTCGGCTGGCTGCAACACAACCATTTATGTTTAATATCAGTAACTAATAGTTCACTTAAACATCCTGCTTAAAGAAAACAATTATTAAACATGTATTCCCAGAAAACCAGTATTTAAAACAAGCTCGTATCGCATAGATATATATCTCTGTGCTACTTGGGTCATCAACAAAAAATTGAAGCTATCACTAATTTTATTTCCAGAGTAATAAAAACTTAGTGAATCCTCCCCTAACAATAATTTAGCTTCTATTCTTCTGCTTTAAGTTGTAGATAAATATATATTAAAATTGGAAGAACTATTATGTATAAACTGTTGCAACAAATACTTTATGACAATATATATCCCTATATATCAGATGCTTCCCATATTTCTATACTGCAGGTTAGAAATATGTCAGTCTGGGGGGGGCGTGGCCAGACGTTGCAGCACGCGGTCGCATGTAAGGAGAGCTCCTGTGACCGGCGCTGAATTTTCATTTCTAACGGCTAAAATACAGCAACCCCAGGTACTGAAACTTCACCCACAGGTGAGTGACATCTCCTAGTCCCCAGATGGTGCCACCTAAGGCGCAGCGGATGCTGGAACCGCTGAAATCGTCAAAAAAAGACCGAGTTCGTGAGGCCCAAGATGGCGGATCTCCCTCATCTGTTTCCTCTCTCATAATGGAGGCAGCTGCCGCGGGCCCATCCTGCATGTCTGACACATCACCACCATCAGAAAGTAGACTTCATGCCATGCTGCAAGAACTCCGATCTACCATCCAAACGGATCTTAAAGAGACGCTGCAGGAGCTGAGGCGCGATGTACAAGACCTGGGTGAGAGGACTGACTCTTTAGAATCTAAGACAGACGACTTATGCTTAGCCCACAATGACCTGGTGGATCGTCACATAGCTTTGCAAACAGCACATGACAACGAAATTAGCCGATATGGAAGACCGCTCACGGCGTAATAATGTACGGATCCGGGGCATTCCGGAGGCAGTAAACTCTGCTGACCTCCAGCCTTATATTATGGAACTTTTCCAGATCCTGGTACCAACATACTCACCGCAAGATTTCCTGATGGATCGGGCACACAGACTGCCGCGTGCCAAGAACCTGCCGCCCTCAGCTTCTAGAGATGTTCTAGTCCGGGTGCACTTTTTCCACGTTAAAGAAGCGTTAATGAGAGCGTCACGGAAATCTATGCCTCTACCTTCTCCATATGCCGAAGTTTCTTTCTACGCAGACCTGTCAACAGCTACCATGTCTAAAAGGAGGGAATTTTCGTCCTTCACCAAAATTTTACGTGACCACAACATGGCGTATCGATGGGGATTTCCCACAAAGATCTTGTTATGGCGGGAGGGAGTTTTGCACGTCATCCCGGATCCCCTCACTGGCATGCGTTTGCTGACGGAATGGAAGGTCGTGTCTGAGTTTACTCCCCCTCGTGAGGAATCATCTTCGCCGCTGAAAGTTTCTCCGGAGTGGCACCGGGTCCGGCCTAAATGAGATGTTATGGTCCTGCATTTCCCGCTTCCGGGCGTGCTTCTCTTATTCCGCCATGTTGTTCTAAGTCTACTCGGGCATTGGGACTCCTTCACGGTTACCGAACTCACCCCTTTTTATCCATCTTATTGGTGGCGCTTTCTGGGGTCCTGTTCCTTTACTCGGCTAGCCCCGAGGCCTTCCAATGGCCTGTATATTGGCGCAGTCACCTCCACGTGTAGAGTTGGGACTGTTGTTTTTCCCCTACTGGAGTTTTTTCTTGAACGTGTTTTCTTTTTTCCACCTATACCAATCTACTGTGTTGATTGACTCCACTCAGCTGCATTCATGGAGTGCAGTTCCTTTTTTTGTGGTTCGTTTGGGTTTTCCTTTTTTTTCTCTTTTTCTTTTCTTTTTTCTGGTTCGACCGATGTCTGTAATGTATGTACTGTTTGTCTATTTGGTATGCACTATGATATATAATTCCAGGCACTGTTGTGAGCAGGGGAGTCCCTCCATCCTCCCACGGAGGTTGTATGTCATGACCGCTGTGAGATCTAGAGGGATGGGCGTAACCAAAGAGGAGTAAACCTCACTTCCAAATTTATTCCTTAAATGTTCGAGGCTTGAATACTCCGTACAAACGACATGCTTTATTTGGTGACCTGCATAAGTCTCAACCAGCTATTGTATGCTTGCAAGAGACTAATTTTGTAAGAGGCGCCCGCCGTTTCTGAAATCGCGTATGTATACTGATGCATATCATTCCACTGCTCAGACGAAGTCCAAAGGTGTCTCGATCCTGTTCCATAGAGACTGTACCTTTGTGTGTTTGGCTCAGTATGTTGATCCATTGGGTCGCCTTGTGATTCTTGTGGGCACGCTGAACGAATTACCTATCACTATAGCCAATCTATATCTTCCTAATGACAACCCGGTTTCTTATCTTCGAAAAGCTTATGGTAGAGTGAGAAAATTGTCTAGTGGTACGTTGTTTCTATGTGGGGATTTTAATTGCACTCCTGATCCTGACGTTGACACCCAGACGAGCCAACCCCGCTCCCACGCCCGCTCCCCCCATCTTCTAGCAAACAATTACGGGAATTCATGCATTCGTTTGAACTATATGATACTTGGAGGATATGTCACCCTAATACACGCGATTACACATATGTTTCTCATGTTCATTCCTCATATAGTAGAATTGACTTGTGTTTGATACATAGCTCTGCTTTATCCCACCTCATGGAGGCGACCATCGGCATTATTACGTGGTCTGACCATGCTCCACTTACGCTTACCTTTGAGGCTGCTTTTCCACCGAGGGGTATGGGGAACTGGAGACTCAATGACTCGCTTATTGTAAATAGGGATGACGTGACAAATACGCTACAACTCCTTCAGGAGTATTTCACGGCGAACATGACTGAGGATGTTGCAACATCGCCGGTTTGGTTGGCCCACAAAGCTGTTCTGCGAGGACATTTTATACAGAAAGGAGCGCAACGTAAGAGACGTTTTACTGCTCAGACGACTGCCCTTTTACGACGAATCACTGTATTAGAATCCCAGAATAAAACCTCTCCAGCTCCATATATTACCGCTCAGTTGATTTTACAGCGCTGCGAGTTGGAGCATCTTATGCTCCAGGTCACGGCGCGCTCAATTAGACGGCTTAATTATGCTCATTACACCCAAGGGAATAAACCGGGGAAATTGCTGGCATCTAAATTGAAAGTGAAAAGAATGCAAACCAACATACCGTACCTCTTGGATGCTAATAGCGTAAATATTTATAACCCAGCCCTTATTACTGATGAATTCGCACGCTATTATGCCTCCTTGTACAACCTAGGATTAAACCATACCGTGCCGACCCCTGCACCGGACGACATAGATCTCTTTCTTCAGATGGCTAGTCTCCCTTCTATTTCTCCCTCTCAGGCTACAGGTTTGCTTGCTGCGTTTACAGAGGAGGAGGTACTTAAGGCTATTAATGCACTTCCAAAAAAATAAAGCTACAGGCCTTGACGGTTTTACGAATCTGTATTACCAGAAATTTGCTTCATCTCTAGTCCCGACTCTTACAGGCATTATTCCTCCGGAGATGCTGCAAGCAACTGTAGTGACCTTGCCTAAACCCGGTAAACCCCCGACACATTGTGCTAATTTCCGCCCTATTTCCCCTGTTGAATGTAGATGCAAAACTGTATGCTAAATTGGCTCCTTTACTTCCATCCTTGATCGCGAATGAACAAACTGGCTTTGTCCCGGGCCACCAAACATGTGACAATACCCAACGTTTTTCTGACATAATCGACTTGGCCCATAGGACTAATACCTCCGGACTATTGCTGGCATTGGATGCTGAAAAGGCGTTTGATCGCCTGCACTGGGGGTATATGCGGACGGTGTTACTGAAGTTTGGTTTCCCAGAATAATTTGTAAATAGTGTTATGGCCCTTTACTCAGCTCCGTCGGCGAAAGTATTGGCTTCGGGGTTTCTATCCTCTTTCCAAATAACCAAATGGCACCCGACAGGGTTGTCCACTATCCCCGTTAATATTCATTCTGGCCTTAGAACCCCTGGCGTTGCAGATTAAAACCTCCCCGGCAATTAAGGGTTTACCGACCCCGAATGGGGAGCATAAATTGGCACTTTTCGCAGAAGACATACTGCTTTTTCTGACCACACCAGAGACCTCGCTTCCTCCCCTGTTTAACCTCCTTGATAGATTTGGCATGCTATCTTATTATAAAAATAATAAGAGTAAAACGCAAGCTCTACCCATAAATATTGCTGCTTCATCCCTCAGCTCTATGCGTTGTAAGTACCCCTTTGATTGGCGCTCTAGCTCTTTAAAATACTTGGGTATCTCCCTATCTAAGGCTGGGGTCAGACCAGCGCACTTTTAACATGCGTTCTAGCGCACTTAATTACGGTCGCACTAGCAGCAAATGACGGGCAATGACGGCCAATATACGAAGTACGGTCACACAAAAGTCCGGCCGCGCAACGCAAGTGGAAAATGAATGCATTTTTTCGAGAACGCAGAACCGCTAGTTTGGACGTACAGAGTGCGCTGCGCCCGCTAGCGGTGTGTGTGTGTGATTTGGAGACGTCAGACCCTGCTCGTGTCCGGCCAACATAACGTCCAGATGCAAAAAGTTTCCTGGTTTGGACTCGTAAAACATCACGCATCGTATGACCGTTTCCGCATATTCCGTGAAAAAAATACATCAATGCGTTCGGACGCACTTTTTTACGTTCGCGTGTAAAAATGCTTTCGTTTGACCCTAGCCTAAATCGCGAGTAACCATCCTTAAGGAAAATTTTATGCCACTATTGACCTCCATAGAGACACAGCTCTCCAACTGGAGCACAAACGATTCCTCTTGGTTGGGCTGTATGGCAGCCATAAAGATGTGTATCTTACCCCAAATTTTATATCATTTCAGAAACATCCCTGTTTTCATTCCGGCGCATTTATTGCTCCGGCTGCAAAAACTACTCCATGCACATATTTGGAAGGGGAAGCCTCCTCGAGTGTCGGCCTCCACGGTCACAGCGCCGCGACGTAATGGAGGGTTGGGTTTTCTGGATCTACAATCTTATTACAAAGCAGCCTTACTAGCCCAACTGTTGTCGTCAATGCACCTAAGAGAACCTCCACTATGGTTACAGTTGGAGAATGCCATGATTTTCCCATATAGACTTCATGACCTGATGTGGCTTACATTTCTACCGAGGAATAGCACCACGGGTCTGTTGCCCGCTTCGATGCTCTCCCTCATGTCCTGGCGCGAGTGGGGTCGCCCTTTGGTAAGGCCTTATGATTTACTATGCCTCGCTCCCCTAAGAGTTTTGTGTCGCTTTATCCCCAACTTAAATTTAGACTCCTGGTTCTGGCGCAGCTTGACTCATGTGTGGCAGCTCTTTACGCCCCGTTCCCTGAAACCCTTCCCCGATTTGGTACAGGAGTTTGCCATCCCATCGAGTGACTGCTTCACATACCTCCGTGTGAAACATGCTTTAACCCAGAAGGGCACTTTCTCTTTCACAGATGCGAACCTTTCAGCTTTTCATAAACTGTATGGGAAGGAAATGTCAAATGAAACCTTTGTCTCTTTGTTACAACAGCCTCCTAACGCCGACCCCGCCTAAAAAACTACCCTATGGTTAAATGGGAAAAAGACTTTGGTCATATGCCATGGAAACGATATACAAATATTCTAGAAGCACCAATTTACGTGAGGCCCATATCAAACTGCTGTGCAGATGGTACTTAACACCTACCCGGTTGGCCCATATCTCAGGGAATTCAGGCTTCTATTGGAGATGCCTGACCTGCCTTGGCTCTCTATTGCATACATTTTGGCTCTGTCCCACACTGGGGGGATATTGGGAAAAGATAAGTAGACTGATTTCCCATGGTACTTTACTTACACTCCCACTTTGCCCGAAATTGTACCTCCTACATCTTATACCCGTTAATATTCAGACCCGTCATAGGAGGTTTATTTCCATTGTACTTGGGACAGCCAAAAATAGTTATAGCAAGACATTGGCGTTCTTCCATATGGCCCTCTATGAAGGAGGTTATGATTGCCCTCGAAAGTGTTTTTAAATATGAGGAAATGTTCCACACCGCAAATAATTCTATGAGCCAACTTTATGATACGTGGGAGGGATGGAGGGTGTTTGTTGAGTCTGGAACTTTGATATAAGATACTGCTACATGTAAGATTGTAGTGCTGCCATGTTTTATGTTAGTTTAGGAATTTACAGTTGTGTTCAAAAGTATTCAACCCCCAATGCTGTAAAGGGTTTTAGGGAATTTAGTGTACATTTGTAATTGTATTCAGAATGAAATCCTCCAAGGACTTTTTAAAGAACCATATGCAACTAAAATGACATCAATTGGTTTTGTAATACAGTAGTAAATGTTTCTTTTGTGAATTCTTCATTGACACAATTATTCAACCCCTTAAAGACTACCACTCTGAAGAACAGAGGTTCATCCAAGTGTTTTCAATCAGGTATTGAAAACACCTGTGGATGTCACGGAGCAGCAATAAAGCATAATAAGCACCAATTAGGCAGCTTTAAAATGACTGATACTCAGCTCCTTCTAGACATTTACTGGTGTGGTTACAAACATGGTGAAGTCAAGAGAATGGTCCAGGAAGACAAGAGAAGAGGTGATTACTCTTCACAGGAAGGGCAATGGCTATAAGAAGATTGCAAAGATGTTAAACATACCAAGAGAGACCATAGGAAGCATCATTCGCAAATTCAAGGCAAAGGGCACTGTTGAAACGCTACCTGGTCGTGGCAGAAAGAAGATGCTTACTTCGACTGCTGTGCGCTACCTGTAGCGTAGAGTGGAGAAAAGTCCCCATGTGACTGCTGAGGAACTGAGAAAAGATTTGTCAGATGTGGGTACTGAAGTTTGAGCTCAGACAATATGGCGCATACTGCGTAATGAAGGCCTCCATGCCAGAGCTCCCAGGCGCACCCCCTTGCCGTCTCCAAAGAATAAGAAGAGTCGACTGCAGTATGCCAAAAGTCATGTGGACAAACCACAGAAGTTTGGGATAGTGTTCTGTGGACTGATGAAACAAAATTAGAACTGTTTGGGCCCATGGATCAACGCTATGTTTGGAGGAAGAACAAGGCCTATGAAGAAAAGAACACCTTGCCTACTGTGAAGCATGGCGGGGGTCAATCATGCTTTGGGGCTGTTTTGCTTCTGCAGGTACAGGGAAGCTTCAGCGTGTGCAAGGTACCATGAATTCTCTTCAGTACCAGGAGATATTGGATGACGATGTGATGCAGTCCGTCACAAACCTGAGGCTTGGGAGACGTTGGACCTTTCAACAGGACAATGATCCCAAGCATACCTCCAAGTCCACTAGAGCACGGTTGCAGATTAAAGGCTGGAACATTTGAGTGGCCAACGCAGTCACCTGAATTAAATCCGATTGAGAACCTCTGGTGGGACTTAAAGAAAGCAGTTGCAGTGCGCAAGCCTAAGAATGTGACTGAACTGGAGGCTTTTGCCCATGACGAATGGACGAAGATACCCGTAGATCGCTGCAAGACACTTGTGTCAAGCTATGCTTCATGTTTAAAAGCTGTTAACTGTAAAAGGATGTTGTACTAAGTACTAAGATTGAATGTCACTTGGGGGTTGAATAAAACTGATAATGATGTGAGCACAGAAAAGACATTTGTGGTCATTTCATTATAAAATGATGTTATATTTGTCTGACCTACACGTGCCTCTTTGATCACAATCAATGTCAAACTGGCCAAAACACTCAATTTCAGTGGGGGGGGGGGGTTGAATAATTTTGAACACAACTGTACATGTTATTGGAAAATGGAGTCCGCACAACCGACCCCCTTTCAGATTACAATGTGAATTGCATTGTTTATTGCCAATGCTGCAAACCTATGTCTCTTCCTTTGTGTTCTTTCATTTGCATGTTTGTACCAATTCATGTGTGAACTCCAATAAAAATCTTTTATATGGAATAAAAGAAATATGTCAGTCTCTGCTCTAACAGACAATTTCAGTCTATATTCATTGCAAGATATATCTATATATAATCTCAATATTAAATCCCACTATTTGCTTTCCATACATTACCTGTCCAAGATCTGGATTCAAACGATTCTGCAATCTTATTTATCAGTGGATAGAATGTATGAGAGTTTAAACATATTATAAATACTCTCAAAGTAAGATGCAATCAAATTTCTGAGTTTTCTCCTTGAGCATAACTCCGTGAAGGCTTAAGAGTAAGAAATAAGATTAAGTCCCGAGAGGGAGAAGAGAAGTGATGTTGTGGAATGAATGACTTCTACTCATTGTGTTCTGTTTAGAGGAATTTAACGACATTACGTACCGCCCTATTTGCATATAACATATGTTTGAGAATTCCAAAAAACTGTCAACCTTTACACCACAAGATGGCAGTGTTGATTTTCAAATTAAATATTACTCTTAGATCATAAGAATATTGACCTATCGAGTTTGAACAAAAGAACCTCAGTCTCTTCCCGAGACATACTGTCTGTTGTCATTTGATTTAATAAAAAAGGATCCCTCTTTCTCTAGCCATTTCAAGGTTCTTCCTAAAGTACATCAGTTAAACAAGAAAGAACCTTTGTAGCGCATCAAAAATAGATTTAAAAGGTAGACTTCAACAAAAGGTATATCATACAAAGTGCTTCAATCTTAAGGTGACAAATATTCAATGTACACATAGTAAAGTGCAACAATATACCCATCGCACTGCTGGAATTTTATATAAAAGAGAGTCTATAAAGTGCAACAGTGTCCGAATGTGCAAATTCAATGATATCCAGTACAACAGTATGAATACCAGTGGGAAAATTCCTTAAAATTTACTTCTCTTTATGTTCAAGCGATGCACAAATATAGTCCTCCTTTCTTAGTCTATGTATCTCTTGCCGTCTCTCAATAGTGGAGAGGATAGCCAGAAAGGAGAAAAAAAAAAAACAATTTGGAGGGGAGAGAAAAAAAAAAATGAAATAATCGTGCAGAAAATCCCAATTAAAATGTGGCAAATAAATCACTCATAAATGTGAGTTTTCATATTCCTACAAGAGCCCAAAAAATCCCTGGCTCTAGGTTTAGGAGCTTCCAGCCATATAGAGGGTGGCGTATCCCTTCTTAAATCTTCAACTCTGGTTGCGATGGCTACAATAGGATAATAGACAGCGCTCCCATAGTATATTACTGTATTATGATAAAAAAGAGGTGATAATGTATTGAACTCACCAGATATGGAGCCTCTTCCACACAGGCTCACTCAATACAGCGTCAGGTACACTATGGTGGATACCCAGAACCTCCTCAACCATCTGAGGGCCAGATATCAGGAGCTTCCAAGCGGTGGCAAGTATATATCCAAGGAGAGTAGTCAATAGAATATAAACCATATAAAATTAAAAAATTTATTGCATATTAAAAAAAAAAAAAAAAAGGGACAGATGCGTTACCGAGACGCGTTTCGGCATTAACAGCCTTCCTCAGTCGGTATATTTAGGTGCACTATTGTCCAAAAAAAAAAAAAAAAAGTCTCCAAACTAAATCTATTTTAAATCTAAACCTATTTTTGATGCGCTACAAAAGGTTCCATCTATAATTTCATTTTTGGTTAATGCAGATTTTGGTTGTTTTTTCTGTATATTGCGCTTACCCCTTTGGGCAGCATCTCACTACTTAGTTATAATTTAACTACTTCATAACACTATATTAATCTGGTTTATAAATATCTCATACAGCGTAGGCGCCTATCTTTTTTACATCAGTTAAACAGCTTATGTCTATTCTTCAGTAACTTATACTGAAAGTTATTATTTTCTGTGCTACTAATATATATTCTATATTATATGTACTTCCGTGGATAGGTAAAATTTATATGCACAAACGTCTATGCCAAGGAAATTTTTATTTTAACAAAGACTGCTTGGACAAACCTATAAATTGTCTATGACTAGCACTTAGCAATTAGTCTATACAATATATCAAATAAAGCCATCCTCCCTTGTCTAGCGATTAGGTTCATTGTAAAAGGTAACTCATTTGAAGATGTGTTTAAAGCGGTCTAACAAAACAAAAAAAATCTCAGTTCATTCTAAAACTAGGTTAAAAGTTGAGAAAGACTTTGCATATAAAAGTATCGATATACGGTTAAACAAATGGCTACAGGCATCCATGTTGTGTTTCTCTGAAAATACCTGACGCTACCCCGAACACATGCCGTAACTAGACCACTTGTGCATAAAAGAACAAGGGATTGCATCTAAAATCCAAACATTTTTGCATTTTATCCCCGGCTTCTATTTTGTGGTATTTTCCAAAATCTCAGCACAAGCCTCATTTTACAGCAGTTTTATAGGATAAAAACCAGTGCAGAAGCAATGGGTTGGAGGGGAATGTTTAGACAAGGCTGCATGGGATCTGTTGTGTTAAGGCTGCCCAAGAAGAGATGGCAGCCGAATGAGATCTGACAGTGGGCTAGTACTGAACAGAATCTCCTGTGGTTTCATTTACCTACAACCTCACACAATGCAAGTCGAGTTTCTAGACTAAAGACCCAGAGCCCATGCTATGCCCCAGTGAGATAAAGTGCTGCAAAGATACTGTGGGATGGGGTAAATTTTAAACACAACAGTTGCAGGATGCATCCATTTCTTTTAACCCTTTCACGCCTCTATGCTGAGCTAATTTTTATTGGGGTCGCTCATCATGTTTAACTGCGTTTTGAAGCCTTATTTTAATATATGACCCAGACATATTATAGATCATTCTTTCTGGCAGACGAGACAGATTTATAATGTCATAATAGACAGGACATGACGTATACATAAAAAAAATGTAAATTATTAAATTCAAACTTTATTACAATGTGTAAAGTGTTTGTTTTTTTCACATGCGAGCAATTGCGGTTATATTTTCTATGGGGTGCGCTTCTTAAAATTAGAAATTGCACTATTTTTAACAAATGCTCCACGTACAAAAGGGCTGTGCCCTTCCAAACCGTGCCTGCCTTCAGCCTTAGGACCCCCCGACCTCGTGGGGCACCTGAAAGATATTGCAGCGGCACGATGACATCCATCTTTCCCCCCTGGGGAAGCATCTTCAGCCCGCACCAAGGGGGGCAGCAATCAGCCGGAATCCCAGCTGATTGCTGCCTCCTGTGATAAGGGCGTTTCCCGCTGAGCATGTCCTAGCAGCCAAGTGATTAACATCATTGTTTGATGTCGTGTCTCTTAAAAAGCAGCACTGCCCTCCCTTAGGTCTCCAATTACCATGTACATTGAGGCTCAGTCAGGTCCCCCATTCATACGGTATCAGCAGGTGATGGCAAGTGTATCCTGAGTTGCAATGTTTTCCCAGACACATTACTATTCCATGCAGAGGGAGTGTTGCCCTGCAACATGTATAATTCACATGCTGCAGGAAGGAAATCAAGGCATGTCACCTGGGATTCCTTTGCTGCAGTAGATGGATACTACATGCTGGGTGGTTGCATTTTTCATGCACTGCCCATCAGCATGATTAACCACTTGGCTGCTAAAGACGTGTCAGCACATCCAGCCAAGTGGTTCTCCTGTGGGGAGGACGCACTGAGCGCGTCCTTGCACAGGAGGCAGCGATCAGTATTATGACCGATCAATGCAGCCCCCTAGTGTGAGCTGACATCTTGGATGTCAGCCTCCGGGACCCAGGCACGAAATGTCATTGTGGTGGCACGGTAACATCTAGGCACCCCCCATGTGGGGAAGGTGCCTGAAGGGGAAAGAGAAAGGTCCTCTCACCTCTCCTCGGGGCACTGCATAAAGTCAGGCACCACTTGGAAGGGCAGGGTGTGCTTTTCCAAGTGGTGGCTGCCTTTAACCCCTTGGGAGCTGGATTGCGAGTCGGTGCCGGATCGCAGACTGCGCGGAGCTGGTCGACATCTTGGATGTTGGCTTAGCTTCTGGGATCTCCCCCTGCCTATTGGTGTCATCGTGCCAGTTTTGGAGTTAAACCCTGGCTGTCACCTATGGTGAAGGGGGGGGGGTTTAAGAAATAGAAGTTAACAAGCGCACCCCATAGAAAACAAATCAAAGGCTCGGATGCAAATGTGGGACGACAAAACCAAAATACCCACTTATCACGCTGTAGAGGATTGACAAATTCAGATTTTATTGCCTTTTTTTGGTTATATTGTGAACCTGCCAGAAAGAACTTTGAATCGTTTGTCTGGGCCGTATGATAAAATGAGAAACCAGTGAAAATGAGCTCAGCACACAGGGGTGAGAAGTCTCAGCAGCAAAAGGGTTAAATTTTGTTTCCAGGAAAACATGGCGACCCTGTGTGTATCCCTGCCCAACTATGAGCAATGAAAAAAATAAAAGAAAAAAAAAAAGGGAGTGAAACGCATTAGTTGGTTTTGACGGTGGTTTAGGATTAATCCAAATGAGATCTGGTCCATTTTGACCAGAGGGTTAATCCGCTGCCTGACAGCGCCATGGTTACAGGATTCCTTTAAATCTACAAGAAAGCCTAGGGAATCAAATCCCCAGCTTATATATAAGTGACCTGCCTGGAGATCCACCATTCATGGAGCGATTTCCCCATGTCTGGGAATCACATCCAGTAAAGGGAGACATGGCACCGCGGCCGCTCTCCAAGGAGGTCAGTGATTCCCAAGCATTCATTCCACACCTTTAGAGGGTCATTCACAAAGCACTAGTATTGAAGCAGGAGGAACACCACATCACAAAGCAGCAACTGAAGTTCTTGTTCCTCTGTATTTTAGCCATTAGAGATGCTGGCAACTTCCACAACACCGCTTAGTGAATAAGCCCCATAATCTTCAGATGTCAGTTTGTGTAGCATTAAAGCCAGTGGATATGCAGAAATCTCACCCAGACATTCCAGCTTTACCATGATACCGCCAGGGTTACAATTCCAATGGAAGTAACTGTATTACGAGAGAAACGGGGCAGAAAGCATTGGAAAGGGTTAACCCCACATTATTAACCAATAAAATGATTCATAGTGTAAGACTGCAGAGGTGCCCAGTGTCAGATGCAACATTTACCTAGCATCCCAATGTTGGGAAGCATTGAGTCAGACATGTCCCACAGCCAAGAGGATCACAACTAGAAGATATTAACCCCTGCAAGACCAGAATCAGCAGCAGACCGGGAGCATTAATTTGCAATCGTTCCCCCATTTAAAAAAAATAAACCACACACCATCCAAAGTTTTAGCATTTCAGGCATGACACACAAGGTGCTACACGAGTTTTTACAAGTGAAGATCTGTAACACGGAGATATTATCTTGCTGCAGTAGCCCCTTTTGGCCAGCAGAGGGCAGTGTCTGCTAAAGGAGTGTACAGTAAACTGCATTTATATATTGGGGCCAAAAACACATGAACCAGTTAGTGATGAGGTTAGAGGGGGCTGTCACACACCTGCTCCCAGATACTGAAACCAACAATACCCTGAATTACTTGAATGCAGCAGATGGTCATGGGAGTTGTAGTGCAGAAACATTAGGGAGTCAGTTTTTTACAGCCCTGGGCTATAAAGGATTAGTAACCCCCCCCCAACCTCACAGGACCCATTAGCTTCATACAGATCCCTGACAGAGCGAGAAGCACAGACATTACTGCGTGTAGAAACATTTTATTGCTTTGCCACAATATATAATCAAGGGGAGGAAAATCCTCTGTATCCAGGATGAGCTCATGGCCTGAGCAGCAGCTCCTTAACATGTCACCTTCCCAGCACCGTGTCCACATCAGTCCATTCTGCAGCAAGTCCAGCCAGTCATTGAGAAGTCAGGGTAAAGGTGGTGCAGGACAATCCTCAGCAATGGGGTGAGTCTGCAGGGAGCTCAGGGTCACACGTTCAGGCGGGTGGGTTGGATTCCTCATGTTCTGCCACATCCACAGGCTACATGAGCTGAAGGGAACTGACCTTATCATTCCAGCCCAAATGCCCATAGTTGTCCACCTCCTCTCCAGCCAGAGCCACCATTTTATTACCTTGATACTGTGCATGTTCATACAAGATCCAGGCTCCACCAATCACTTTGTGTGAGGAGATCTGGTCATTAAGTCCATGGGATCCCAGATTCTCCTGGTTTTTGGTCAGGATCACTTCCCGGCCTCCATAGTTGATGTGCTCATACACACGGATTTCTGGGCCGTCCAAGCCGCCTCTCACCACTTTGACAGAGCTGATCTTCTCCTCAAACCCAGGGAGGGAGTTGTAGTCGCCTGGTTTGTACAGCTTGAAGTCCCCCTTGTAGTTAATGTGCTCAAACACCACCCAGGGCTCTCCTCCAGTGACTCTCATGGACTTGGTGCGGTCATTGAAACCTATCTGTGTGAAGTCAGGGTTGTCAGCACCAACGCTCACAGAGTCTCCCTTCAGGTCTCTTTGTGAGAAGAGCTCAATGCTGGCCATGCTGTCTCTCAGGGTGACACCTTACACACAGCTGGGCTTTAGGATCAATGGAGTCTGATCTCTCACCTGCCCTGATCTCTTATATACCGTGTGTCCAATACAGAGGCTGTTACCGTGAAATGGGACTCAGCTAACGGCCATTAATTAGCCGCTTCATTAATTAAAGGCTTCATGTGTAGGTATGAGGTTATAGCAGGGTTGCCAGATCAGCCATGTTTTCCTGGACACATATAATGTATTCATGCTGATGGGCAGTGCATGAAAAATGCCACCCCGCAGCATGTAGACTTCATACACTCCAGGTAAGAAATAAGAAAGGAATCCCAGGTGACCTGCCTTAATTTCCTTCCTGCAGTATATGAATTATGCATGTTGCAGGGCAGCACTTTTCCCTGCGCTCCCCCTCTGCATGAAATAGTAATAGGTGCCCAGGAAAACATGTCTGACCTGACAACCCTAGGTTACAATGATGGAAAGGAGAGAGAGGGGTTAATATAGCTGCAGAGAGACTTTTCTTATCATTACAAGGTTTAATAGAAAGAAATAATAACAGAAGAAATCTGATTTGAACTTGCTGTAAGGAATGGGTTAATATAGGAAATATGTGGATATTGCAAACGGCAAGGGGTTAAAAATTCCCCCCCCCCCCCGCAGCATGTAGATTACATACACTCCAGGTAAGATATAAAAAAGGAATCCCAGGTGATGCTTTAATTTCATTCCTGCAGTATATGAATTTATGCATGTTGCAGGGCAGCACTTCTCCCTGTGCTCCCTGAAATATGCTGAAATCAGACGTTACCGGATGTACCGGCAGGGAGTGAGCGGGGAGAGTGTTCATTGGTGGACGATGATCTCTACTCCCGGTACTCGCGATACACTTAGCGTGGCGTGGATGGGGCACTGGAAGTTTTTCTATATATTTCAGCACGATGGCCTGGATCCTGACCTGTGTCCCCAACACCCACTTTCCATGTGTCCCTGATTAGGCTAGGGTCAGATGAGCGCATTTTGTATGGACTGTGCGTCCGTGCAGTACGGACGTACTTTCTGACTGACGACACGGTAGTGGCCACACAGTCGGTTTTTTGATGGATGTAGCAGGGAAAATAAATTAAAATGAAAAAACATTCTGTCCGTCAAAAATGCTGGATGTATAAATGCCGTCCATCTGACCTCGTTCCATCACTCACACGCAAAGCTACACGGACGTTGCAGACGTGGCGCACTCCGCACGTCCGTTCTAGCAGTATTACGTTCTTGCCTAACCTGCGTCCGTTTGCAGCGTCCACCATGCATCCGCACGGAAGTGCAGACGTACTTCGTGTGTGGGGCTCCATTGGTCAGAATGCTATGCTGCCACAGACGTACAAATGTGCGGCAACACAGACGTGATAACTGCGCTCGTCTGACCCCAGCCTTAGGAGTGACAGTTCGTTTTTCACACACAAAGTCCACTTTTTAGAGGCTTCTTCATTTATTTGAGGGTGAACCAGTGTCTTTTTTGTGGGTTTTCTTCTATATTCGGGGTTTGCAGGTGTTTCTTTCAGCAGTTCCCTGTATATTGGGGGGGGGTGTAATTTTAGGGTTCTCCCTTTAGGTTTGGGGTGTGCGGGTGTTTACCAGAGCCATAAAACTCCCAGCAATGAGTCTGTAAAGTATAATAAACGCAGTGAGGTCACTCGGTGTAATTACTTTGCCCTTTGTATAATTTATATTGTTATTAATGCAAATAACCCCATAAGGCTCCGAAGTCATCTTAAAGAACAGATATGGCCCCGACATTCCTTAAAACACGAGTGGTCCTGTTTGGCCGAATGATTGGCGTTGAAATAGCTTTCAGCACCAAGGACAGGACCACCGAACGCAGCCGGACTGAGGAAGGAAAAAACAAAAAAGGACGTTTTGCTGCGGATGAAAAGAATAAACTCTTGAATAATATTTTAAAACGAAAATATTTTTTTCCATTGAATCCTATGGGCTTCACCTGTCGAACTGAATAACTTCTCTATGGGATAAACCTCCGTTCCTCGGCAGGGAAATTAACTATACAATTCATCATTTTTCATGTAAATTGTACCAGATCGTCCAACAAATCCCATTAAAATGGGAAAGATCGCTGGTCTGTTGTACACACATAAATAAATCATTTGAAGTCGTATCAGTGGAAGAAGGCGGATTCACCTCCATGTTGTGGGTTCGGTTGGACGACAAACAATATATCAGGTGAATACGGACCAAGTGGACGCCAGTAAGGGCAGCCAGGAATTCTTTGAGCTTCTGAGCGTCTTTTTTTCCCGTTTTCTCTGTTCTTGGCCGTTTAAATCAGGCAGAGCATCTTTCAGGGAGCCAGTCCTGTTCAAAAATAGCCCCGGCGGCTTCTGACCAGATCTTTTCTCCCCATTCCTGTCGCACAGTCTCCATCAGGTGTCCCTGCTCTATTGTCCCTACACTGCGCCCCGGTCAGGCTGGAGGCCAACAATGCAATGTCCCCGGTGTAGCAGACCCCGAATGATGGACCAAACTTTACTGATGGTTTTGTGAAATTTATTGCAAATCACACTGCAGGGAAAGCATCCGTTTTAATTCCAAAACTCACCGTAAGAGCTGCATAAAAACAACATAAAATACATATTAAAGCCTTATCCATACATAAAACGCTCCATAACAACCACAAATCCCTTTACATTTAGCAGTAGATTAATATGAACGGACCTTTATTCCCTTTCGGGGGGGGGGGCTAGATGAACGGACGAGCCTAATAAACGTGTAGCAATTTGCACTAAATGCTGATTCTGCTCTTTGCTGCTGTATTCCTTATGGAGCAGCATATCCCTAGACCCACTTCCTGAGAACAGGTGCTGCACTAAATGATTCCCCACTGCAACAGGGACAGTGCAAATGTGATCCATATTAAAACTTTCCAAACATGAAAACTGCACTGTTGAGGAATATTTTAATCTTTCTATATATGCGTATTCTTATATAAAATTGATCCTCAGATAAACTCTTTGTATCTTGAAGTCTTTTGGGTCAGAGTGGGAAACAGATGTTGAACACCTGCCTCAATCCTTGAAGGATCATCAATTATGGCTTCCAGCATTTATTGAGGAAGGAGACATTAAGTCAACATCCTTGTGGCCTTCTGGCACAAAGACTCTAAAGTTACTGGCCTAAAAGCTCTTGTTGATGTAAGGAACTGATCATTGATTAAGTGTAACAGGATGTTGTAAAGCGTCTCACTGTTTAGGGTTAATTTGAATAACATACTGTATCTCAGCTCTTTTGTTTGAAATGGTTTGGAAAACGCAGCAAAAGCCTAAACCAATTAGAGGTATTACAGGATGTCTTTTACTGTGTTACTGTGACGTCAATTTCTGTACTTAAGGAGACCATGTGTTTGGTTCTTCAGAGGGAAACAACTAAAAGACTTAGAACCTATATTTGGTGTCTGTAGTTATTTCTCTCTTCAGATATCTGTTCATTCCTAATCTGTAGTTTTATGTTATCTAAGAAAATAGTAAACACAGCCGGCTGTGAGAAAGAACAGGGACTGACCAGCACCAGAATATAACATCACAACATGCACCAAACAAATAAGTCTTCTAGTAATGAGGTCTGTTATAACCGGCCGCAACGTGTCCTGTGTATTTCACAGAGATAATCACAGAAAGAACTGCAGCCTCCAGCCCGATCTGAATCACGTGTAAGGCTAGGGTCAGACTAACGCATTTTTCACGTGCGTTAAGGCTGGGGTCAGACGAGCGCATTTTTATGTTGTCTGTGAAAAAGTGCGTTCGAACGAATGGACGTATTTTTTCACGGAATACGCGATAGCAGTCATACTATGCGCATTTTCGTCCGTGATTTTGTACGGATCATCAATAAAACCCTTTTTGCGTCTGGACGTTATGTTGGCCGGACATTAGCAGCATCTGACGTCTCCTAATCACGCACACACGCCGCTACTGGATGCAGCGCACTCTGTACGTCAGTACCTGCGGTTTCACGTTCTCGAAAAAATGCGTTCATTTTCCACTTGCGTTGCGCAGCCGGACTTTTGTGCGACCCTACTTCGTATATTGGCCGTCATTGCCCGTCATTTGCTGCTAGTGCGGCCGTGATTATGTGCGCCAGAACGCACGTTCGCACTGCCTCAGTCTGACCCTAGCCTTAGCCGCACGAAATCACGGCCGTGCTAGCAGGAAATGACGTCCAATGCCAGGGAACATACGACGAACGGCCGCACGAAAGTTCGTCCGTGCAACGCAAGTGGCCAACGAACGCATTTTTTCGAGAACGTCAAACCGCTACTACTGACGTACAGAGTGCGCTGCGGCCGCATAGCGGCGTGTTTGCGTTATTAGGAGACGTCAGACGCTGCACACGTCCGGCCAACATAACGTCTAGACGCAGAAAGGGTTTTATTGATGATCCGTACAAAATGACGAATATGACCGCTGTTGCGTATTCCGGGAAAAAATACGTACGTTCGTTCGTTCGAATGCACTTTTTCACGGACAACGTGAAAAATGCGTTCGTCTGACCCTAGCCTAAGGGTGGAAAGAGGGTCTGAAACCTGAACTGGCCCGGTGGAAACTGGAAATGTGGAAACCCCAATCCTCAAGACCCACTAACAGGCCAGGTTTGCAGGATATGTGAAGCACAGGTGATATGATTTGCTGCTCAGTGATTGCAGGATTCAGTCTGCATTTCTCCAAGATGATCCATAAATTCTCTTGCCAGTACATTTGTTTTCTTTCGGATTGATTCTTCTGTGTGTCTGACATTACGTGTAAAACATGGATATAAATTGATCAGACACCATCCTGTGTGTTCAGATTTATTATGGAGTTGAAACTGAGGAGAAATATGACGATTTATTCTGTTTTAGCAGCGGCTGGAAGAATGAGAGTTTGCCATATTAAATGGTGCACAGCCCAATGTCTGGTTTGACGCAACCTCATGCCAATTTGGGCCACACTCCATTTATTATTATTCTTTATAAAGCGCCAGCCTATTCCGCAGCGCTGTACAATAGGCACAGTATAGACAGGGTTACAATACATTGAACAACATTTGACAAACAGTACAGGAGGAGATGAGGGCCCTATTCCCGTAGGAACTCACAATCTAGGAGGGTTGGGGTTGGAAACAGGAGAAGAGGACTGTAAGGTGAGAGTGATTGATGGTTGCGTCAGTGAGTTGGGTGGTAGGCTTCCCTAAATAGGAACGTTTTAAGGGAGCGTTTGAAGGAAGAGAAGTTAGGGGAAAGTCTGACAGTATGAGGGAGAGCGTTCCAGAGAGTGGGGGCTGCGCTGGAGTTGCGGGACTGGAGGAAGGAACTGCAAGGCCCACTTTTTACTCTGGGTAAGCGCTATATCATGCTTTCTCTCACGCTTCTACTCTTTACTTCTACCTTTCTCCTTAAATGGATCTCCTGCCACTCTACCACCGACCCCTACACTATCTGCATCTCTCCCTCCCTCCTCTCGTCCCACATTATGGCCTCACATGAGCTCCTTTGTTTCCTCAGAACATGGTCTCCCTCTATCTCTCGTGCTGCCAATCACTCCCACAAATCCCATTCCCACCTTCTCTTTCTCACCCTCCTGCTGTTACTCTATGCAGGTGACATATCCCCTAACCCCACAACACATCCAATACTTCCCTCTCATCCTATCTCCATCGCACATAAATCACCTCCCTGCAAGCCCAGCAACCTCATTCCCATAAACCCTCAGCGCCTGTCCTCTTTCACCTGTGCCCTCTGGAACGCTCGCTCTGAGTGCAACAAACTCACAGCAATCCATGACCTCTTCCTTTCAAACTCCTAGCTTTAACTGAAACCTGGCTAACTCCCTCTGACACGGCCTCCGTTGCTGCTCTCTCACATGGGAGATAATAATCAGGTAAGAAATTTATACGGAGGTACAAACAAAATAAATTTGTTGTTTATATTTCTCATTAGTTCTCTTCAAATTCCTTTTAAATGTACTTGTTTTAGTTTTAAAAAAAGTAGAACCAACCAGCTTAGATAAAATTATATATTACGTATTCAAAAAGATTTTAATCTCACAACATAATCAAAAATTTATAAAACACAACATCATCCATCAGCAGATCTCTAGCTTTTAATATATTATCCTGTTAGTTACTGATTAAAAGTAAATGGTAGTAACTAATACATTGATGGTTAATTTACTTAATAAACATCCTGCTTAAAGAAAACCATTAACATTATTCCCAGCAAACCAGTATTTAAAACAAGCTAGTGGCTCGTAGATATATCTCTGTGCTATTTAGCTTAAATTTTTGTTGTACCCATTGGAAAGACTAGACTTCCACTTTTCCAATGACACCAAACTTGACCTTGTAGAGAGAAATGGAGATGCAGGACCTCAGTGCTCCTCGCAACGATGTGGCGTCTAACGTTTTCATCAACTCCACACTTGCTGGCACTGTGGAAATGTTAAGGTTATTACAGCAATATTATTCACTTAATTATTGAAAAATTAACAATACTGCTGCTTTTGATAATAAAAATGAAATATTTTATTTATTATTTTAGTTTTTTTAGTTTTTCATATGTACTGGTAATTTTTGTTATCATTGAATATACGTAGATGTTCGTGTCACAAATCCAGTGATACAGGGGTCCAAAAGACCCTTGCATCTCCTGTATTGGGATTCATCTGCCGGGCAGGGAGGCTCCCTCTTTCTGCAGGCGATGCAGGCGTTCCATATGTGAATGAAACAGGAGGATGCATGTCCTACATGTTCAAGTGGTTAATGGGGGAAACTCCTTTAACCCCTTCAGTGCTTAGCCATTTCACGGCTGAGCTGAGCTAATTTTTACCGGTTTTGCTCATCATGTTTTAAACGCGTTCGTTCTGTAGTTTCTTTGCAAACAGCGTTTCACTTTTCAAACATTCAAGCGTACTGTTTTTTTTTGCTCACCCCATTCGTCTGCGGTGTTGGCTTTTTCCAGCGGCTGCTCTGCGCTGTGGTTGGCAGCTGCTCGGCTTTCTCCGGCATATTCGGCGGAGTTAATCCAGATATTTTTGCGGGTTTCGGTGTGCCTTCGCCGGGTTTTGCAGTGAGTGTTCGTCGGGTTTTGCGGCGGCTTTTCCCTGCACTACGACGGCCCTGTGGTGCTTGCTTTATACACCGCAGGGTCATCGAAATGGGATCGCCAAATCCCACCAACTTGACGAGAACGAAAAGTCACTGAACGTGCGGTGACTTTTTGATTTTCTTTGAATAACCGTGTATGTGTTGGAAATACGTACACATATATCCTACTCAATGGTTTTACACTGCTCAGCCGCTTTTCTGTCTACAGACCAAGGAAACGTGCAATTAAACAAACCAACAAACTGCAATGTGTTTTGTATTGACAATGAAAACAGAACATGGAGCATTCACAATACTTCTTCCTATTATCCCAAGGTAAAATAACAATAGCTATTGATAATACAATAAATATTGTAAATGGGGTTCTCCACTTTGGGACCGTGTTTTTACAAGCTGTTACTCCAGTCTGAAGGACACAGTCAGATTTTAAATTTTCACATTGCCTTCTCACAATTTTCTTTCATTTAAAAAAATATATATATATATATAAAAGACCTTTAAAAAAAATGTCATTGAAGAAAAGGAAAGAAATGCATAAGCTGTTAAAATTTTGAATAATTATTTATATTATATATGTTCCTGGAACTAAATACAGTGCTTTACCACTTCTTTTCTCTGTTTATCTTGCTGCCTGTTGACATTTCTGCGAGCAATAACCTAGCTATGATCATACTATTAAAAAAAACATTATCTTCTTGACCTTAGATTAATTCTCGTGCCCTTTTGAATTCTACATAACAGCTGTACTATGCACTATTTGCAAGAGCCTCTTATATCATTGGTTTCTTCATTTGTTCCACACTCTCCAATCTGTTGACTGGCTTGTTCTTTGTCTCTTTCGCTTACTCAGTTTGACAGCACATATTTCTCTTCATTAACAATCATAATCTTATAATTCCTCTTATCTTACAAAGCATTTATGTATCAGTGTCACTCAGCGCACCCTTATTCTTGCCATGCACAATTCCAATGTCTTGCTCTGGTCTGCATGTTGTATCTGTACACGTCGGATCAAAGTGTGATCATGTCCTGGTTGACCCTAGCAGGCTAGCACACTACCTCTTAAGTAGGTCTGGCCAAATTTTGTCTTCACTTCAATATGTAGGAAACGATAAGGGTTTAAATACAAAATACATTTTTATGGATAAATAAAAAACCAATGTGACTAACAAAAGACTCACTGCGTCATTAGAGAAACTGCTTTTATCATGTGGTAGTCCAGCAGTCTTTAACCCTTTCACTGTTGACCGATTTCACTCTGCCTACTGAGTTAATTTTTACCGTTTTGTGCTCATCATGTTTTTTTTTAAAAAAATTCTTTATTTATAGACTTATAAAAGGAGTCTCATGTACTTAAATGAAATACGGCCACGCAGGGCCGGTAACGCAAGTATTGAAAAACAAATCAATACGACAAGCAATAACAGGTGTGGTAGGGGTGCAAGTCCACAGCATTGAAGCAGGAGGATCCCAGACAAGGTGGAAACGGGGGGGGGGGGGTACCATTTATCTACAGTCCCAATCGCTAGGGAGGGACAGGAAAAAGAAAAAGAATCACCCCATAAATCTAGAGGCGCGGAAAGGGAGGTTCCAGGGCAGTGAATCTGTCAGTGTGCCATGCAAAGCAAGGAAAAAAAAAGACAGATACGAAACGCGCATTGCCAGTTGGCCAACAGCAAAAACAGAGTCCCTGGTGTCCAGGGACAAGTGTTAGTATAAACCCGGACAAGTTCGAGAAGGAATAAGAAGGTGGCAATGGAACTCAGCCCGGCTGGGCCTCTGACCCGCCTGGTGAAATGCCTGCCACAGCCAGATCAGACCTTCAAATAGCACAGGGTCCCGAGCTCCAGGCGCGGACATAACCTTAACTTTCATGGCGACGTCACGAAAAACCACCACGACATCTCTAGGTTTCCCTCTGGGTGCTGCTGCAGCCTTCTGGACCCGAACTACAGTTCCAATAGTCTCCGGCGTATCAGGGGCAATCCAGACACCTGCAGCGTGAGCCGGGTTACGTATGATATTGAACCCCCGAGTCTGGGATGCCTCTGATCCGTATATTTCTGCGACGATGGCGAGACTCCAGTGTTTCCACTGAACGCGTCAGTATCTCCACCTGAGAGCAGAGGCTGACCGCCTGGTCAGAAAGATGCGTCTGTGCTTGCGCGACCTCGTCCGTCTTCATCCGTACCTCCGACACCTGGGTAGATATCACCTCCACCTCCGCTCGAACCGCCGCCACCTCTGGCTTCCACATGTCCCTAATTTCTGCCAGGATCCTGCGTAGGTCGCCCTTCGTGGAGGGGAGATCGTCGTCACCCTCCACAATCCAGTTAGCCTCGCCAGATCCAAGAGCCTTCACCGGAGTTCCCGGACACCGAGGCTCTGGTGAAGAAACGTCACGCTCCAAGGCCTCACTTCCGTCAATGAAGGGCAGTTGGTCCTCAGCCAGATCCCCCTTCATGAGATCCTGCGCTGCCGCCAAGGACGCCGCCAGTGCGGCCCTCCATTTTTTCTGTGCCCTCTTTTTTGCGGCCGCTGTCGTGGGCTGTAGGGGAAAGCCAGGACATGCCCGCTCCACCTCCCAGAGGCCAGGAAGAAATCTCATCATCTGTTGACCCGTAGCCTGGAGGAAAGCTGGGTAAGGCCGTTGCTCCCCGGGAAGCACTCCCACGGGCCAATGAGTCCCTTATGTCCCGTTGACGGGGACCACTTTGCTGGCTAGCGCTTGGAGGCAGTTTCGTACCCATGCAGGCGACAAAAGATATAAAGCTGGAGTAGCGGTTCCAAATAACTCGAGGGCTTCCAGTACAGGCAGAGAGAGTAGGCCCGGATCACAGTCCCAAGCCTCGCAAGGTCTGAGAATCCACCACCGGACACACAATGGGGTATAAAACGAGCTCTCTTTGTCCTGCTGGGAGGTCCAGAGGCAGTAGGAAACAATTTCGTGGCAAAACAAGCAAATTAAATCCAAAGAAATCTCAAAATCATGCGGGAGCTCTGCAATACGTGTACGCTCGCTATCACAGCTCGCTCCGCCCCATGCTCATCATGTTTAAACCCAATTTGAAGTCATGCTTTATTGCACGACCCAAACAAACTATATATCCTTTTTCTGGCAAACTCGGCAGATTCAAAGGGCCCTAACGCTAGCGCTAGTGCTCACATAGCATTAGCGCTAGTTTAATTGAGGTGATAGTGCGCACAAAAATCACCTCCCGATCACTAATGGGTTAAAAAAAAATTGTGAATCGGTATTAGCGCTTTTTAGCGCAAGCTACTGTACTTTGCGCTCCCTATGGGTACCATAGGACGTGCAAAGAGTAAGCAATCAGTAATTAGCTTTAGGATCATACGTGTACCTCTGGCTTCCCTTGACCAGGCTATTGTATAGCATTACGTATTCACTTGGCTTTCCTTTACCCGTTTACTTGTTGATCTATGAGTATATTGTTAGCAATCCCTACTGTCATATACTGTGCCGCTTTTCCTTCTCTCCTGTCTGTTTGTTCCAGCCATCTAACGACTGATGGATTTCTTCCTCTATCTTTTTTTATCCCTGCGTGTTAGGTCTACCCTCAATTGCGAAACCCAGCCGTATAAAAAAGATTGATAACGCACCTGGGTTAAGGGTTTCCTAGTTATACGTATTGGCCCCCAGAATGTACCCTAAATCCCACAACCCCAAATATTACAGGGGCATACTATGCCATCCCCTGGTGGGTGGGACTCAACACCGCGTGGCGGCATAGCACACCTGCTGGTGTCTATGGCCCGCCTCAGGCCCATCCACCAGCTGAACTCAGGCCATCCCCCTACAGCCCATGTTGTGTAGGGATTTCACCATAGGGATTTCCATAGGAAATGAACAGCTAGGTGCACCCATGCGCGATGATGTCAGTGGGTGAGGGGGAGGCCTCGAAAGCTTGGCTGACATCCAAGCTGTATGCAACCTCCAGGAGAAGTCCACAAAGATTGAGGAATGGCACCTAAGGAGAAAAAGTGAGGCATCCCTGGAAAGATCAGACTGTGGCCTTTCCATCGATGCCTCTCTTTTTTTTATTACTCTTTACAGATCGGCAGGGTGAGGGGTCCGAAGGACCCACATCCCTTTCAGGCACTCCACTGGCTCTGTCGGGGGGACGCTTGAAACTGAAGTCATCGTGCTCGTCGCGATGACACAGTGTGCCCCGGAAGGGGATATAAAGGGATGGTCTGACTTCATGGAAGTCAGACCACCCTGGGACTCCATTGGGTCTCCCCTTTCGCGTGCAGAGACCCCATGACGTGTAGATGATGTCCTCCACACACAGAGTGCAGATCCGAGGACGTCCCCCATGCTTCATCAACAGCAAAAGGGTTAAATCAGCATAAACTCATCACACTCTAATGTTTCATAGTGTCATATAACTCAGTGATTGGAATTAAACTCTATAATTATTTCCTGTTTGACCATGCAAACATTTTGTATAATTTGCACGAAC
Organism: Leptobrachium leishanense; assembly: GCA_009667805.1. NCBI lineage: Eukaryota > Metazoa > Chordata > Amphibia > Anura > Megophryidae > Leptobrachium > Leptobrachium leishanense. The sequence goes on along the minus strand of CM019066.1, from coordinate 361,259,878 downwards.
ATTCAAAGTATAGTTACAAAAATTCTAATATTTTCTCCTATTTGTTGTGTCTTTGCTATTTCTTTGGTTTTCTCACTGTTTTAGGACAATTCTGAATTTCATTTACAATTTATTAAACATAAAAGGGTATAAAGTGTGCTCCATATTATATGATTGCCCTCAGTCTTCGAGTGTCCTCTTGTGGTTCTCCTTTGTAAAAATTTACAGTAGTTCATGATTGGGAATAATGGTCATTGTAGTGTCAGTGACTCTGTATGTGAATATATTTAATAACTAAGGTTCAGTTTACCATATTAACCTGTTGCTTTTCCTATTGTCTAATTTAGGCTAGGGTCAAACGAACACATTATTCGCAGTGACCGTCATAAAGTGCGTCCGAATGCATTGACGTATTTTTTCACGAAATGCGCGAAAACGGTCATACGATGCGCATTTTCACGCGTGATTCTTTACGGATCAAAACCATGAAACTTTGGGTGTCTGGACGTGATGTTGGCCAGACATGAGCAGCGTCTGACGTCTCCTAATCACTCACACACGCCGCTATGCAGGCGCAGTGCACTCTGTACGGCAGTACTAGCGGCTCGACGTTCTTGAAAAAATGCGTTCGTTTGCCGCTTGCGTCACGCTGCCGAACTTTCGTGCGGCCGTACTTCGTATATTGGCCGTCATTGCCCGTCATTTTCTGCTACTACGGCCGTGATTAAGTGCGCCTAAACGCACGTTAAAAATGCATTAGTCTGACCCCAGCCTTATTCGTATATAGCAAATTTACGCACAACATTAATTATTTGGGACTATGCAAATTAATGTGTTTTCATATAAAATAAATTAAAAAACTAAAGGGGTTATTCACAGAGCACCAAAATGTCACCGACATTTTGGTGCTCTATCGTTCCCAGCAGTTCGGGGAATCAAATTTCCCCACCCTGCAGTGAATATACCATTCACTGCAGAGTCCTCGAAGTGCAGCGAATCGGCCGCTGAATGCTGCTGCCGTAAACCCGCTGGACATCCGCTAAAAACACACCGGACAGCTGCCAAACGCAGCCGACGAGCTGCGGAACACAGCACCGACCAGCCGCAGAAAAAAGCCAACAAGCCCCCGGATGGGTAAAAAAAATAAATAAATACAATTGAAAGTGTCAAAATTGAAACTCTGCAAAAAACCTACTAAACGAAAATATCTGGAATTAACATATAAGGTCCTATGAATGATAAAAAAAAGGTCTGTTACAAAAAAGGGAAAACCATTATTAAAAAAAAAACCGAAAACATTTTTTCCTGAAAAATGCTAATAGATCCTAAAAAAAAAAATTAAAGACTTTTTACTAGAGATGTGAACGCATTTTTTTTTTTCGTTTCGGCTCGTTCGGTTTTTTTAAATTTTAGTTTTGTATCGTTTCGGTCAATTTTAGTTTCGGCTCGTTTCGTTTCGTCTCATTGTTTTGTATCGACTTTCATTTCATATCAGAAATTTTCGGTCTTTTGGATCACCTGTTCTCGTCGTTTCAAAGGGTCTATTTTGTTTTGACTTAGACGAATGGCATTTCGGATGCTCCGATATTTCGGTCGCTACGGTAATTCTGCAGATTCATTCCTTCGGACGTACCGTTTTTTATGAAAGATCCTTTTTTTCTTATGAATATGCAATGCACAACTTTATTTAACCCTTAAGGACTGCTGATGTACTATGTACGTCCTGCCCACGGGTCTCCCTTAGACCCGCGGACGTACATAGGCTCCTAACCTCCCTCCCGCCCGATACTCACCTTCCTTGCCGGCTCCCACGGCGTCTATGGCAAGCTTCAAGCTTGCCTCGCTGTTTTCTGGGGGCCAGCTGATCTGATGACGTCATCACGCTGCGGGATGACGTCATCGGCAGGCGCCAGAGGTGAAAATACAGGAAGGGGAGGGGGGCTCCTTTGGAGCCCTCTATCTCCCCAACTATGTAAGCTACAGTGATGCTTTTTGCACCGCTGGAAAGGGGAGAGTCTCCCCTTTTCAGCGGTGAATAGCATTAACAATTTCGCTGCCAGATCGCGTTTCAGCGCTAACTGGCGCCAAAACGCGATTCGAACCTGGAGGGGGCTTACATCTTGGATGTCAGCCAGGCCTCCAGGCCCCCCCACCCACTGACAACCTCACTGTATGTGTGAGGATGTCAGTGGGCCAGTTAACCCTCTAGCTGCCATGTTGAGATAAGGGGATCCAAAGGATCCCCCTATCTCCCGATCCGTGGCAGCAGCTAGATGATCATGGCCTGATCATGGCCTTTCCAATGAAACCAAACATGACAAGGTTTGGTTTATAAGTAAAATTAAAAAATAAATAAAAAAATATAAAAAAAATTGTTTTTTTTTAAAAAAAAAATTGTCTGGGGGGGGTTTAGTTAAATAGGACCTAGCCTGTCATCTAAAAATAATTAGCACAAAATGGTCAGAATGAGCGCACTGCACATAGGTGAACTGGCTCAGCAGTGAAGGGGTTAAAAAGCAAAAACATGTAAAAATTAGGTATTTCTATTGTCGGGACAAAATTACAGAATAATGCAACTCCGGTGCTGCCGGCAGTGTGCGCAATCATATGCTGCATTATTATACTGTAGAGGTGCTGCCCGGCAGTGTGCAGAATCATATGCTGAATTATTATACTGTAGAGGTGCTGCCCGACAGTGTGTGGATTCATATGCTGCATTATTATACTGTAGAGGTGCTGCCCGGCAGTGTTCGGAATCGCCAAAATGATCCAAACGCCAAAATGACCCAAATCGCTTAAAATTAGAATCTTCCGATGTATCGAATCGAATGACTTGAAATTTCGAATTGATCTGAAATTTCGTGTGGTTGACATTTCGGATTTGGGATGCCCTTGGAAGCACGAAAATGGTAAATTTCGTCCGAAAACTGATTAGGTACGAAACGAATTGCACATCCCTACTTTTTACTGCAGATTAAAAGAATAAATGGTTTATTAGATATCGCATAAAAACGAGAATATTTTTGAAGTATTGAAACATGGAAACCTATGGGATTCGCCATATTAAACCTGCTGAATGAAACCACCGAACAGCAAGGCATTTCACTGACATTTCACTGCTGTTCGGTGTTCTGTGGATAGATTGACTATTGCTTCTCTATGAGGACTTTCACTACGGTCGAACAGGTGCCGTACTTGCTGGCAATTCGCCAAAATTTGGCAAACTTCCTGCTCTGTGAATGGCAAAGAAATTGCACCATACAAGGAAATTCCCTGTTTGGTGCCATTTTGATAACCCTGATTATCAAAACATAATTTATAAATGAATGAAGCAACAAGTTCAAAATTTTTAATACACCTGTTCAATAAAATGTATATGATCAATAGAAAGGATATTATGTATAAACTTTTGTGTCTTTAGTAGATTAACCTCTTCACTACCAAGATCAAATACGCTTGAACTACAAAGCAGCTCCTGATGGCCCAATATCAAGTTTACTTAAAATTGGTCTAATTCTGAAACAATTCAGAGGAATTAAATTTATTCAAAACAAAATCAGCTTTCAAATGAGCTCCAGAATGTGCCCTGAAAGTTATAGCACCTCAGCCATAACAGTTGACATGGTAAAACAGTTTGAACAGCTGGGACTCTGTGTCTAAATCACAAAACAGGGTTGTGGAAATTATATCGCCCGATGCCCGGAACATGAAGATCTAGGCGCCGGACAAGTAGATATTTTTAAGATGCAGTCCGGCAGGCAAGAAGCCCGCTGGACTGCTCCTGGCACACAAGCGCCGTCGGGATACAAAGTGCGATCCTCCTATGGAGGATGTTGTACACTGAGAGCAGAGAGTGGAAGGAATGCCCACTCTCATGGACGTTCCTTCCTCTCGCTCACTGAGCGGCGCAATGAGGGGAGGGGCAGGAGCTGTGGCATACAGCGCTTGCACCATGTGCTGTAGATCTCTCCCACCTACATCATGTCAGCCCGCCGAGGGCGGAGCTTAGC